>CM039516.1:50570-92026 GCA_022432975.1 Begonia masoniana | reverse complement strand
CAAAAAAAAAAAAAAAAGATGGAACACACGAACCCTTGTTACCACCTGTCTCTCTCTAACCTTATCTCTCTAACCAAGTACGACTCTGAACATCGCCGAACTGGTAAGGCGATCAAAAATGGATCTTCGTATAAGATGAAGAGGTGGATTATAAGAACATGGAGAAAATAAAATAGTCGAAGAAGCGTAATTAGAAAAATATCCTTGGGAGAAAAATCAGAGAGGAGAGAGAGAGATTTGTTGCCATTGTTGTTGTTTTCTGTTAGAGGATTTGACAGCAGTAAAAGATCAAATCCTTTTCTTTTTGCTTTAACTGTAAAAGTGAAAAGTTTTTCACCAGAAAGTGGATGATTCTGTTGTTCCAGTGAGAAACCAACGCCGAAGAGCATCTCAAGTTGGAAATTTCACCGAATTGAAACATAAAAAATAGAGTCTTTGTTTAAAGCATATGACCCAAGTGATTAAATCGACAAAACAAACAGTTTAAAAAGGTTAAAGATGAAGAAAATAAACATAAAATGAAGAAGGAGAAAGAGTGAGAGAGTAATACACTAAACGGAAGAAATGAAGAGAAAAGCTTGGAATGCGAAAGGAAAGAAAACCCAGAAGAAAATGGTGAGAAACATAGAAATGGGAGCCAACATTGCTCTCTCAAGCAAGCCGCCGTCGCCAGCCCATATGCTCCGGGGCCAACTATTACCGGGTGATGCAAATTGACCTCTTGAACTTCAGATGGCCGTAACCTTTCACTGCTGACAACAAAATTGCTATTATAATATATCCATGGAAGATCTATTCATGAATTTTATCCTTGAATTACCTAGAACACAACGGGGAGTGACTCTATATTTGTTGTGGTAGACAAATTTTCTAAAATGACATTTTATTTCCTACAGAAAAATCACTGACGCACAGAATATAGAGAAACTCTTCTTCAAAGAAATGGTGCACTTGCATGGCATGCTGAAGTCTATTACATTCGATCGAGATAGCAAATGAGGGCCTAGTGACAAATGTTTGATTCTTCCTTCAACTACAATAGTACGACCCATCTTCAGACAAATGATCAGACAGAAGCAACAAACAGGACGCTAGGCAACCAGATCCAGAGTATTTGCACGGACAAACCAAAACAATGGGATCTCGCCTTACCACAAGCAGAGTTTGCATACAACAGTGTCGTTCACAGAACGACGGGGATGTCTTCTTTCACCATTGTCTACATCAGGCCACTTCAGCATGCCTTGCACTTGCTCAAACTCCCCAAGGTCTTAGACTCGGACACCAACATTTCAGCAAAGCATAATACGAAACAGTGGCAGAAGGTTATGACAAATGTGAAACAGAAAATCGAGCAATCCAATGCCAAGTATAAAGAAGCGGCAGATAGGCATCGCCGACATAAACTCTTTGTTGTTAGGGATCAAGTGATGGTGTTTCTATGAAAAAAATAGTTTCCAATCGATAAATACAACAAGCTGCAACCCAAAAAGTACGGATTATATCGAGTGGAGGAGAAAATCAACGATAATAAGTAAGACATTAGACTGCCAAATACTATGGATATATCTACGACATTTAATAACATTTAATGTGACGAATATCTACCAATTCTACCCGGAGACGAATCATTATATCCGAAAACTCGAGGTCAAATTTTTTTCTGTGTCGAGAGAGAATGATGCAAATTGACCTATTAGGCTTCAAAAGACCATAACTTTCACTACCAATGTTAGAATATCTATTATAATATATCCAGTCGAAGCTATTATAGAGGCCAACGAATTGTATTGGATTTACCCATTATCAGACCCAAAATAAATCATTTCGGTTCTCAATTCTGCAGACAAAAAGATATTTTTTATTTTAGAAACTATTTTCTGCATTTATTAATTTTTATTCTGTTTCTTAAAATGTTTAGGCTATTTATTTTCATTGTACTTTTATTTTCGAATTATTGAATTATTCACAGGCTTTTCTGAATTAAGGTTTCTCTTGAAATTATGTTTTCCTTTCCGCATCCCGCTAAGTCACTGGGTCATTCACTCAAATACAGCGGCCATATAAGAAATTGTCTTTGTCGGTAGAACGAAATAGATTCTCCATAATCGTCTCTGTCGGTAGAACAAAATAGATTCTCCATTTTTGCATAAGCTTTCCTCAAACGAGTACGATAAAAAATGTCTTGGCTGGAGCTTATAGTAGTGGGAGAATATGAAGAAGATTGATTCATGAAAGTTTGAAAATGGAGGGAAGAAAGTGAAGAAGGAAGGTTTGGGGGAGAAGTGAGTTAAAGCAACACATAGGAAAGTGTGCATGACACATGCAATTTTTTAACGTTCATTTAATCGATTGAGTCGATTTGCTAACTGTGGTTAATTTGATGTTATAATTGACAAAAAAAATTGTTCTGTATTTGAATTGAAAAATATCTTATATTTTAATATTTTATTTGATTTTTATCCTTGACAAGTGACATTCATGTTGAAAGTTAACCCACAGTCAACTTTACAAATCGATGAAACTATGAGACCCAAAGTCAACGGTAACGTCCACATCTTACTTGATTAGTGTATAAAGTAAGCTTAAGCAAAAGTCTTTTTTATTAATTACGTCTACATTCATACTATAACCATAAAAAATCAAAGATTGTTCTTTCCCTCTTTTCACTTTTTTGTTATATTTTCGTAAAAAAATCACAACATATTTATCTCGATGTGCAACTGCTAACTGTGGATAGTTTAATGTTAGAATTGACGAAAAAAATTATTCTATATTTGAATTGAAAAACATCTTATAATTTAGTATTTTATTTGATATTTATCTTTGACAAGTGACATTTATATTGACCTCTTGGGCTTTAAAAGATTATAACTTTCATTACCGATGTCAAAATGTCTATTATAATATATTCAGTCGAAGCTATTACATAAACCCACAAATTGTATTGGATTTACCCATAATCAACAATTATCAGACCCAAAATCAATCATTTCGGCCCTCAATTCTGCAGTCAAAGAGATATTTTTCATTTTAGAAACTATTTTTGAATTATTGAATTATTCACAAACTTTTCTGAATTAGAGTTTCTCTTGAAATCATGTTTTCCTTTCTGCATCCCGCTACGTCACTGGGTCATTCACCCAAATGCAGCGGCCACATAAGAAATCGTCTTTGTCGGTAGAACGAAATAGATTCTCCATTTTTGCATAAGCTTTCCTCAAACGGGTACGGTCAGAAATGTCTTGGTTGGAGCTTATAGTAGTGGGAGAAGATGAAGAAGATTGATTCATGAAAGTTAGAAAATGGAGGGAAGAAAGTGAAGAAGGAATGTTGGGGGAGAAGTGAGTTAAAGCAACACAGAGAAAAGCGTGCATGACACATGCAATTTTTTAACGTTCATTTAACCGGTTGAGTCGATTTGCTAACTGTGGATAATTGATGTTAGAATTGACGAAAAAAAATTGTTCTGTATTTGAATTGAAAAACATCTTATAGTTTAGTGTTTTATTTGATTTTTATCCTTGACAAGTGACATTCATGTTGAAAGTTAACCCACAGTCAACTTTACAATTTGATGAAATTATGAGACCCAAAGTCAACTATAACGTCCACATTTTACTTGATTAGTGTACAAAGTAAGATTAAGCAAAAGTCTTTTTTATTAATTACATCTACATTCATACTATATGAGTATGACCATAAAAAATCAAAGATTGTTCTTTCCCTCTTTTCACTTTTTTATTATATTTTCGTAAAGAAATCACAACATATTTATCTCGATGTGCAACTGCTAACTTTGGATAGTTTGATATTAGAATTGACGAAAAAAATTATTCTGTATTTGAATTGAAAAATATCTTATAATTTAGTATTTTATTTGATATTTATCCTTTATTTTTCTCATTCAAGGACTATGACATGTTGAAAGTTAACCCACAATCAACTTTACAAATTGATGAAATTATGAGACCCAAAGTCAACTGTAACGTCCACATTTTACTTGATTAGTGTACAAAGTAAGATTAAGTAAAAGTCTTTTTTATTAATTACATCTACCTTCATCCTATAACCTCAAAGATTGTTCTTTCCTTCTTTTCACTTTTTTTATTATATTTTCGTAAAGAAATCACAACATATTTATCTCGTTGTGCAACTGTTTAATATATTATCTTACAAAATTTTGTAAAAATCATTAAAAATACATGATATATGACTAATTTAGAGAGGTTTAGGTCAAATTCTCCAAGAGCCAAGACTTCAAAAGGGAACTCCGAAAAGTGCCCTTTCGAACGCTAAATTCAATTTTCTTTTTATTACAATCCTCGCTACCATCAAAACCTGACAAATTGATCATGTATCAATGCGTCACTTTTTAATCATTGATGCATATAATAAGATGATATACAACGAGCATTCAGCGTATAAAAAATATGTTTAATTAATAGATTATATTATATAGTTACCTAATTCCATTTTTTTTTTTTATGTAGAATTATTATAGGAACTTTTGGTACTAAAAAAGATGATGAAGTCTTTGAAAGGAATGGCCTGAATTTGGGTCAAACCTAGAAGGAAGAAAGGCCAAGAAGGATCTAATGCTTAAAGAACCAAAGAAATAGAATCTAACTAATGTTGGTGGTTTGAGCATCATCTTCTTCCTTTTTCTCTTCTATTTATTTTAATTTATTCCCAACTTTACTGTATTTTTCTTCGTTAATTTAATTTGGTAAGAAAATACTACTTCTTTTAAAATTATAAATCTAATTTAATTTATGACGAGTTCAAAACTCTTCTCGACGAACCATCTTACAGACTTACACCTCGTTCTTTCGGATCGATCGAGGTTTGGATTGGTCTCTTTTCTATCAGTTTGCCACCGATCGGGTGCCAATCATTTCTATTATTAATTCATTATACAACTTGCCAAAGTTTGATAGTCATTGAAGATATATTTTAAGACTTCTAATCGAGTAGATGCATAATTTGTAGATAAATTATGTCAATGAACAATATTATTAGTCATAAATATTCAATTATTCTCCCCCGGTCAACTCAGTTAAGCGCTGAAAAAATAAATAAATGAGTCTAAAGTGACAATAATACATACAAGATGACGTATTTCTAAATTTTTAATTTGTTAATAAAATCTTAAAAATTAACTATAATCAATTAAAAAAAACAACATTATATTATATAATATTTTATATTATTTTTGATAATTTAATTTGACAAAAACATGTTTTAAGAATTAAATTTATTATAAAACATTTTTATGAAAAAAAAAAATATTATTTTGTTGAATAATACGAGGGAAGAGAACTGAGTTGATATTACTCTTTTACCCTTAGTTTCCATGTTCTACTTCGCCGATCGTCTCCTTTCTTCTATAAATACCTGTCTTTTCATGTTCACTCTCTACAACGCTCGCTGCTTTCTACCTTTGCGGCCATTGCTGATCGCGCTTCTGTCTTGGGATTTCCGCTGTTCGCTTTTTAGATTCTGAAATAGATCAGAGGAAATCAGAAAGGGTTGTTAATGGTGGAAGAAATCTCCGATTCTAGTTGCCTCTTGCGCTTGCTTTTTGATTTCAAGGCGGGCGCCGTTGCTTCATTTTTCGCTTTGGGATTCTGCAAAGATGTCTGGTACTATCGCTGCCTCGGCCACGATCCTTGAATCCATTTTCGGACATTGAAGAGGGCAGAATTACTCTCCGTTTGATTTTTTTTTGTAATCTCTTGATTGGTTGTTTTGTGAAATATAGAGCGAGGAATTTCGAGTAGTTGCGATGATCTCCTTTTGATTTTCAGTATTTCTCCATTCTTATCGTTTAGGAGACAGGAGTTGCAAACTGTTGCGAAGATGGTGTCGAAGAGCAAGAAGAATCAGAATGCAAAGGGAAACAGGCTGTTGATTAGCGTCAGCGTGATTGGAAGTTCTGGTCCAGTTCGATTTATCGTCAATGAGGATGATCTTGTGGGTGCTGTTATTGATACTGCACTTCAATCCTATGCTCGGGAAGGGAGGCTTCCAATTATCGGATTAAATACTGACGAATTTCTTCTGTACTGCTCAAATGGTGGATCAGATGGTAACATTTCTCAATCCTCGATATTATATTTGTCTTCGGTCCAATCGCTTTGATAATTTTTCTGCAGAATACCGGTAAATTTTGTGCATGGTTGAAAGAGCGGTGGTGTTTATGCTGTAAAACTCAAATCCATCTTAAAAATTTCATCGAAAGAGCTGTAGTTGAATCATTGTCTATGACTAATTCTTTTGATTTCTCTAAATTCTTCATTGGGTATCGATTGATTTTGAATTCTCAGCAGCTCTGAATCCGTGGGATCGAATTGGGTCTCAAGGAGTTCGGAATTTCATGCTGCACAAGAGGCCTCAAGCAATGGAAGCGGATGAAGATGGGAAGTCAATAGAAGCCATGACAAAAGGGTGTGCGAAATGGAAATCCTGGTTCAACAGGTCACTGACTCTGAAAATTTCTTCTCACTAAACGACAAGTTCTTAACAAGGTTCGACATATTTACGTTTGACTTAATGGTCTATTGTATTATTGATTGTCGTTCAAAATGGTCGGTAGATTTTGGCTCGTGTTCACTTTATTTCTCAGTCTGTTCATGCAAACTTAACTTTTTAGATATGGGATAAAATTTTCATTGCTGATAATTGTTGATCGTATCTTAAACTAAAAAGTTTGATTTGAGTTTTGTTGAGTTCTAGGATTCTAAATTCTCTTCGGTATGATTTAGAAACTAAAATTAAAGTATTCATACTTAATTGCAGAAAACAAATTTATTTCTCGTTATTGATGTCTGAAAATTGGGAGCGCTATTTTTTCCTCGAGATTACTCGTCTCTAAACATTAATCATCTCCGATTCGAATGGTGTATTTGTTCTGAATGTGATTGCAGGCTTAAGGGACCTCTTTGTATTTTTATTCTTCCATCAAAAGCCTTCTTCATTAGAGTCTCTCTAAGACCCTTCTGCAAGGTAACAAACTCAACAAGATCCGTAAATTTTGTTGAAGAGAAGAATGCAAAAAGAAAATATTTCCTCATGCAAGGGGTACGTGCATGGGTCACAAAAAACAAGACCAAAACCACACTATAAAGTTATATTAATCATCTTCTATGGTTCGGATTTGTGGGGACCGAGGTTCCCTTCAACTTGGGCTCACTTGCCAAAACTCAAGAAAGACGGATAAACAAGAGGATCATCCCTCTTATTCCAGTGCAGTTCAATGTGTTGTTGATTGTAACTTGTATAGCTTATCAAAGAAAAAATTACTCCTAGGATTGGTCAATTGCATGCCATAGATTGAAAAACTCAAAAAGGTGCTAGAAAAGCCTTCTGAGCACAGTTTTAAAAAGCCAACAGATAATACAAGAAATTAGGAGAAATGTGGTACCTTTAAGACCAGAAATGACACAATGCAAATTCTTTGACATTAGAGCTGCAAGTTACTTTTGAAGAAATTAACACGTTCAAATGAAAGCTTACAAAGAATGACATGATTGTAGCTAGAGGAATGAACGTTTTTTTCTCTTTATTCAAAGTGTGGTTTCAGGACGATGAGGATATCACATCAAACAGTTAATCCACGTTTATAAAATTCCAGAATCTGGCAATTGAATATGATCAGAAAAGCAAATCAAATAAATTGATTAGAAACTGAAAATTGTTCTCCTCCATTTAACACATTCTTCCCAAAATTTAGGTGGACCATCTCTTTCAATTCCGTTCAAGTTAACAAGACCTTGATTTGGGTATCAGAAAGTAATAAAGAACCTAAGATCAAACTGAAAATATGGCAGAAAAAAGGTGTCCTAAAATGGCTATAAAACCAGATTAAGCATTAAAAAAAGTATTTAACTTAAATCTATCATCACTTCTATATCCCACCGAAAACAGAAGCGTACGAGAAGTCACACTTACTCGGATTTTTTTACCAGCCAAATTGGATTGCCGCAACAAAATGAAAAAAGGGCAGCTTGATGCTTTGCAATACAGGCTACTTATGTAGAGCTTCTTTCTTAGAAAGGCTTTTGCAAAACATCAAAGAATTCCTTCAAATCCCATGACTCCATATTTGGGGATAAGATAACTGCTCCAATAGCCACGGCAACAGCGGCAACAGCCACGCCTTTTATGCACCCACCTCCACGAGACAGTCTTCCCAATATCACCTTTGCATGTTTGTCTGCCATCTGAAAGGCTGTGTGGTGAGGAGCATCCGCACCTTTAGCCCAATGCATTTTCATTCTGTAACCAAAACACAGAAATGATGAGAAATTTAACACAGGCAATTAAGATATGATAAAATTGAAAGTTGCCGTCAGATTGTTTTTTTTTCTACGTAATGGTATTTGTCATGTTAAGAAGATTACAAAAAAGGCACTTGCAAAATACCTTGAGCCGAAAAATTTTAAGAGTTTCCCTAAGAGGGTCAAACGGAAGAAGTTTTGCAGAAATCTCCTTCCATTCAGCTCTAAGCTGTTTAAGAACCACGAGACTTGCTTCTATGTTATCCACATAAACCTGGTCCTGCTTAAACCCAGATGGGGATTAAAATTATGAAATCTGGAGCATTACATTGCTGGAGTGAGTACGAAAGAAAAGTAAAGAAACAATGGTGGAAAAGCTCACCCATTGCTTGCAACAATCCATATTTGGGTCAAACACCAAATGACAAGGTTAGTTGCTTGTCTTGATAACTCAGGAGTACCTGTATAATAGGGTTGTTACATCTCACATTGTCTGAATTCGAGAAATTAGGGAAATTGAAAAGACAATAAGTTCAGGAATCCATACTTTCTCCAGCTGCTTTAATACTAAAATGAAAAAATCTGCTGAGAAACTTGCTTCATTGCTTTGCTTCCAGAGGAGCCGCTAGGGCAACCTCCTGTAAGGTGGGATAGATGGTCTCAAACCTTTCAGTCGCCTGCGTTATAATCAAAATTTCTGAGAAATTACTTCATCTTCACATAAAGATATGAGCAATAACTATAATTCCCTTGACTACGCTTACCTTAACTCTGGCTGAAGCATAGGGAAGGTAACGCGCATTAGTGTCTCCAACGCAGAAGGTGGGATCAAACGTTCCCCTTTCCTTACAGCACCATTACTAAAATAGTACGGGCTTTTGGTGGCAGATGAAAATTCTACAATAAAATACATAAAATTTTAAGACCATGCAAGGCAATGAGAATAAAAGAAAACTAAAAACTTTGGCGAAATGGTTGCATTCACACCTCTCCACAAGCTGCAAAACTAGATCCCTTGACAGTGGATTACAACGATTTACCACCGACTATAGGCAAGAAGTAGTGTGACCACACATACAACCCGACAGCCAAGTCCCCTTGACTATCCTGCATAAGAAGTTTAAGTCTTGCATACAAGCTATTAAACAAAAAAAAGTAGACTTCAATAGACAAGCAGATAATATATAATCAAATGTACCTGAACTGACATCCATATAGCAACAAGAAGCTTATCCGGTCCTTGATATTTTGAATTTTCCCTTAATGTAGGCAATAGATTAATTAACACATCAGGTTTCCTTCGCAATACCATTGCCACAACTGCAAATATCGCAACCTGATATGGCATGATATGTGTCAGAAGCAGAAAAGTAAGACCTTAAAATTAACTTGTCATGCTCAAGGCTTACAAAATACCTCAAAAAAGAACTGAGGCAAAACAGTTGCAATTTCATGACAATACGAAAATCAACAGAGAAAAAAACAATGCTGCACAAGTTGTCAGAGGGAAGCCATGAAGCTTGAGGGAGAAAATTCAAGCTACTTACGCTTAACTTCTTTATCTTAATAGCCATAGAGTGAGATCCCCAACAAGAAAAACACTTCCTCTGATTGTTTACTCAATTAAACAATATCCTATTTGCGTTCTTAGCTCTTATTTCCAAGTCTCCAGGAAAACTGACATAAATCCTATCCAAACTGAACCAAAACGGCAAAAATAAACTGAAAAGGGTAGGATATCAATTATCAAGTCCTTCAGTAGTAAAATGAGAAAACTAATTGCTTATGGCGCACATCATTTTAAAGCTATAAGTAATGCATATAATAGATGTAACAAGACATATAAACCTTGAGGTCGACCAAAGCCTTTTCACGACATGATAAACTCTAATAGTATCAAGTCAATTTCTAATTCAGAGAAATTGAAGAAAATACGATGACAGCAGACATTAAAGAGGATTGCTAGCTCTCCTCTTAAAAAATCAGAGAAAGAATGCATAGCCGTCCATCGGACTTCAGGGCCTTGCCTTCAGCCTCTTTTCACACACAAATTCCCCCCAACAGGTATTCATATTCCTATCCATCCCTTTTTTATTCTTCAATCATGTAAATTCCCCAGATATCCTAGCTGTAATAATGGGCTTTTTTCCACCTCGACAAGTGAAATCAGCAAGGGAGCTATAAGGAACAATGTAGTATACGTGCAGTGATAAGCCCTCATGACCATTTTTCCTGCATAGTATAATAAGATGTTATATATCAATCGCAATTTAATGTAGAGAAATAAAAAAACATATGACAGATAAATGCTAACCAATAAATCTGAGCATACATATTATATAATCCTTTAAATAATTCGATGGATTTTCATATCTGAATTATTCCATCCAATTTTTCACTATATCTCATAATTACATTACAAGCCTCTGACCATGTTAGAACAAAATGAAGCACTATCCAAACAGACAAACACTGCAATCGACAAGTTCTTTGATCAATAAAGTAACAAAGGAGAATATGACTAGGAAACACGCAAAAATATAACCCCACAGCTGATGGCACCGAAAAAATTATGAGACAAGATTGCTAGGTAAAACAATTGGGAGAAGGAAATCCAGCATTCATGGATTAATTACCTGAGATTTTGAGGATACTTGTTTCACAACTTTTTTAGTGCCCTTGGCACTTGATTGCTGGCTTGCTAAGTCAGTTAAAATACGATCTAAGGACCACAATACAAAAGAGCTAAGTGCCTCAAGAGAACGTTACTGAGCCACTCAAATGATGTCTTACAAACAGCTTCAGAAAGATGAGTAAGAGGAATCTGTTCAAGAAATATTCGCCCATCAGCCTTGCAATGAAATTCATCCAAAATGCAAATGAATCTAAGAGATAATCCCAAATGTATAATTAAACTCACATCAACTAGCTTGACACGGTAGAGTCCTTGAACATCTTCAACCACGGGAATTGAGATGCTGCGACATCTGAAAATGCACTTCCAAAATAATCGGCGAAACGCATCAGCTGAAACTCCGGCTGTGATACATACAAAACCTATACAATTCCCCAGGAAATCAAAACAAGAACAGAAAAAAAATCATTTTGTTTTCCTTAAATTGACAATTCAATTTAGATTAGACATAAATTGCATGATGTAATTGACCACTGATCTCACCGATATATTTGAGAGAAATACAGAAAAATTGTCCGCATCTATCTTAGCCGCAGCCTCAGCCACCGTAACCTTAGGCTTCTTCACCTTCTTCGGCTTCACCTTCTTGGCCTCCTCTGTCTTCCCATTAGCAGCGGCAGCTTCTTCATCGCTGTCCTGCGCATCTTCATCATCAGATCGGATCTGCGATTTCACCGGATAAATTCCGTCGGAAACATCAATAGCCTTCTGCGCTTCCACAATTCTCCGGCGGCGGTCCTCCGCGTGCTGTTCTAGTGATCGGAAAACATTATCCCCATTAGAGACCGTATCAGTGGAAACAATCTTGTTAGAACCAGAAGCAGCCTGCGAGGGCTTGACTGGCTTTCTCTGGCGCTTCGCGTAGGAAACCTTGTGCCAGCCATGGTCAGTTCCACCATTGTTAAGCTTAACAGCAGCAGGCTGGAATTCTTCGTTTGCGTTCGAATTGACAGCGAATAGATTGTCTTCCATTGTTAATCTTTTCGATTACAGCTTTCAAAAATTCTCTCTTTTTCACCCTCTTCCCCCCTCCCTTTCTCTCTTCCTTTCACTCTCCACCCCTAAAAGGCAGATATCAAGATCGCGCCCTCCGCTTTCTCTCTCTAGTTTCCGCACTCTATCCAAGTGTGAACGGCGGAGAATGAGAATGAAGTGTGAACTCCGGGCGGCCTTGGCAATGAAAATAAGGCGTTGACATACATTAAAAGAATAACCTCCGTCCATAATTAAATTACATGCATGCCATTCTAAGATTTTATTTGATCCTTGCCTAATACCTAATTATATTATTAAAATTTAAATTGGTAAAAGTTTTGAATTTGCTGGGTTATCAACCGACACTCTTACCGTTAGGGGTCCGTTAAATGACACCCGGGATTCGGCACGTGCCAACAGAAGAGATGGGCTAGCGCCCTTGGTTTTACAATATATCCCAACGGAAAGGAAGAGAAGCTTTATCGCCATGTAACTGCATGTGAGATTATGAATATGAACCCTGGTCATCACGTCGCTCGTCTCCTCTCTTCCGCCATTTTTGCCCCCGAAGAGAGCTTGAATAACAGTAGAAATTCAGTCCGCTTTAAGCGCGTATTAAGATTCTTCGTCCGTCAGAGTCTCTTCTTCTCGGCCAAATTTATCGACTAATCACTACTCGAGGTCTGATTTGCGTTCGATTAAATTTATGGTGTTGGATTGGAAAATGTTTGAAATGAGAAGTTTTTTTTGTTCGAATTTTAGAAGTTATGAAAGGTTTGTGGGAGAAGCATGGGAAAGATGAAGAAAAAACAGTTCGTAACAGCAGGAAAATCAAATTAAAATGTGGTTGATGAATCTGAAGGAACTAAACAAGGAGAGAAAACAGGGGAAAAATAGGGGTAGAATGGGTAAAAATCCATTAGCTCTGCAGCTTCCAAATCAACAGTATGACAACCCTCGTAATAGAGTATTTCAGGCCTAGTCTCAATTACTCATTCTGCAAACCACTAGCGAAGAACATGTGAGGGTGTAAGTTGATAACTCTTCAAATAAGAAATATAAATTAAAATTTAAAATATCAGTTGAAAATATCCCGAGATCTATTTTGATATTTGCCCTTTGTTTTATAAGTATTGAGCAGAGACAGACGCACAAATTATCCAAGTAAATTGCTAAATCCTAGTACAACCAAATGATCAAGTAATCAAGAATGCATGTCACTTGAGGGTGTTGTTGCAGGAGAACTGAGTTGCACAAATAAAAGGATGCTTGCATGGAGCAAAGCTTGCATTGTGACATTAGAAGATCTATTCTCTAAGAAAATTATGAAAGCCTTCAAGTAGAAGTAGGAGATAAGAAATAGCTTTGAAGTTGATCAAGGAGATGTGGATCAAAGGACGCCATGGGTTACCAACAATGCTAATGGATCCAAGCCCATCAAGCATGGCTTAGTTACCAAGCCCCAGGGATAGTGGTTGGTAATTGGTATTGAATGAATGGAAGACATGCAAGCCATTACTTGGAAAAGGGTTCACGTGAACAGTACCCGTCCAGCCCCAAAAAATTGCGTCCGTCTGGGGTACTGTTCACGTGAACAGTACCGTTTAAGTTTTTTTTTTTGCTATTTTATAAATTAATTTTTAAAAAATACTAAATGATATTGGATTTCCTTAAAATTTTTATCACATATTCACCACGTTATGAGAAGATAATCTGAAAAGTTTCGTAATTTTCTAACACTTGTACGATATATTGTAATTTTAGTGAATTATTTTATAAAACATACGTAAAAAAATTATAATAAACCATGTAAGTATTGTAAAATCACGAAAATTTTTAGATTATCTTCTCATAACGTGGTGAATATGGGATAAAAATTTTAAGAAAATCCAATATCGTTTACTATTTTTTAAAAATTAATTTATAAAATAACAAAAAAAAAAACTTAAATGGGTATTGTTCACGTGAACAGTACCCGTCCAGCCGCAAAAAACTGCGTCCGTCCGGGGGTACTGTTCACGTGAACAGTACCCGGACGGACGGTGGATTTTAGCGTCCGTCCGGCGTAGTTGTTTTTTTACAGATTTTCGATACGTTACGGTTTGAATTGTTAAAAAAAATTGTTTGTGGTTATAATCGAAACTTCGTGGTTGAATTTGGTAATTTCCCATATTCTTTAGTTTTCTACCAATTGTTTTTTTTTTTTTTTGAAATTCAAATTATTAGAGGAAGGTCAACCGTGTGTCTGTGCTTGGGATTCAATAAAAGATGTTTGGATTTCGAGACAAGTTAGTACTTGGTCTAATTTGATAGTTGATATAACACTTGACATATGATATTGGTGATTTGAAAGCAAGAAAATGCGATGAAATTGGATAAAACTCATTTTCCAAGAAGAGGGCTTGGTATGAATAGTATGGAGAAGAGTAGTTAAACCCTCTTCCTCTCTCTTGAACTCAAATTTAGCTATTTTGTCGGTCCGTCTTGTCAAGAAAATAACGATTTAAAATTCTGTTAATTGTAAGGATCCAGTTCATGCTAGTGAGGATACACAATTTTACATTAATTAAAAAAATAAAAAATAAGTGTTTTATAAGTGTACTTCATCTTATTATTTAATATAATGTATTTTAAACTAATTTTAAAAATAATTTAAATAAGATTCGGTTTAAAGCTGACAATATTAAACAACTAGAAACTAGTCAACTTGATCTTTGATATTAAATACAGTAGGTGTCACTAGGTATTTTGTCTTGCATATTAAAGACATCTAGATGGATTGAATAAAACTTTTTATATTTTCCGGAGAGGAGAATAATCCAAAACCTCCCATCAAACAATATGACAGCCATACATACCTTCCAAAACGATAAAAGGCTATTCATATAAAGAAGCGTTGGAGGCTCGCTTTCAAACATCAGTCGAACTAAACAAGGATGTTATATTTTGTGGAGGGCTCCTAGTACTTCGAAACATCCTCATCAAACAATATGAGAGCCATATCTTCGAAAAACCAAAAAGGGTTTCTATGTAAAGAGGATTGGTGGATGGGGTTAATTTGATCGAGGAGATTTTGTTACGGTACGGGTGGTTTCAATTTCCCATAAAATCTCAAATTCAGGAAATTAGTCGTGGCTAGGACTTTTCACTCGAAACAATTAGACGATGGGCCTACCTCTTTAATCACTCATATCCAACTCATAATAGTGCACCTACCTCATTTACTCGGAGAAATAATGATACAGTCTGCCATTGGAGGTCTATATAATAGCCATGGCCAACAATGTACCATTTATCTAAGCAATCTCTAAGAAAGAAGAAGAAATGGCTGGGTTAGTGTACAAATGGGAGACTGAGATACCCTTGAAAGAAACTGCTGACAAGTTCTACAAAATGTTCAAAGCCCAATGCTTTCACGTTCCCACTGCTTCTCCTGGGTGGATTCAGAACGTGAAGGTCCACGAGGGCGACTGGGCAAGCCATGGCTCTATCAGGATCTGGAATTATACTGTGGGTAATGTTTTCAGCTCTTAAACTTAGACTAATCATCATTTTTATGGCCATATTAATACAATGACGAGTTATTTTGCTGGAAAATTAGGGGAAAGAAGGAAGTGTTCAAGGAGAAAGTTTCGTTTGATGACGAGAACTATTCGACAACCCTAGTGGGTGTAGAAGGGCATGTTTTTGACAACTACAAGAGCTTTCAAGGAACGTATCATTTCATTCCAGATGGACGTGGATCCAAGGCTAGACTGACTCTTATCTATGAGAAACTGAGGGACGATGCTCCTCATCCTGAGTTGTACATTGGCTTAATGGTTGGCCTTACTCAAGACATTGAATCCCATCTTGTCAAGCCATAAAAATGGAACTACCCTTCGTCAGTTCTGCTCTCGACCCTTATAAATAATGTATAAGCTCGACACTACGAGCCACTCTTCTTCTGGTTTCACCCTGCTTTCTTGTTCAGCACCTTAAATTTCGTGTAATATTTGTATGCACTGTGCTTTTGATGAATATATGTGATTATGGTGTATCTTCTGCCATTTTATGGTACTTTTTCATATCAGCAAAAAAACATGACTTATAATAATAACACTTGAGTTTTCCGTGGAGTTTTTGGTAATAGAAAGTGAGAGCTAGAAATCAATGGATCAGGATTGAGAGAAACTTTCTCATATTTATATAGACTTTTTCATTTTGGTTCTGTCGATGTATGACAATATTTTGAAGCTCATGGTACAATATTGTCCGTTTTGAGTCGGAGCCTGCATTGATTTGTTCTCGTGTTAGCCCAAAACTCATTGTATCATGTAGAGGATAGAACTCTACTTATAAACCATTCAATTTCTACTCTCTTAATCGATGTTGGATCGTGCAACCTCACTGGTATATTGTCTGTTTTGAGTCGGAGCCCGCATTGATTTGTTCTTGTATTTAGTCTAAAACTCATTGTATTAGGTAGAGAGTAGAACTCTACTTATAAAGCACTCAATTTCTACTCTCTCAATCGATGTTGTATCGTGCAACCTCGTTGGTATGGGCTGCGCTCTCATAATCAACAAAATTTTAAGTCGTCATTGTTTTCACATAGGACTGCTATAGTTACTATTAAAATAGTTTTGGGTTGATATGAGTCCTTTAAACTTGTATACAAGGTAAATAAGAAAGAGAGTTGAAGTCTACGATTTGATTTGTCTTCTCTTGGGAATTAAAAACATCCTGCTTAGTTTCACGTAGAAGACAAATTAGCCGATGGATGTCAATCTAATTTGGTGCATGATACTATTTTATAATGTAGTGCATTAATAATTGACGCTGGGGTGTTTTTTTCTTTTAATTATTCTCGCAAGGATTGATTATCTTTTTTGCCCATTATTTTATAGTAAAAGATCAACGTGTCTCACGTTCTCATACAAGTAGGCATATTGCCGAGCAATGTTAAAATTTGTTGCCTTACTATTTTATGGCTTATAATTGATTGACATAGTAATCTATTTTATTGACGTAAAACGAGAAAAAATATCTGCAACATATTCAAATCTACAAACAATAGTAAAATTATTGGTGTTCGAGAGAAAATCTTTAACTTTCTCACTGATGTAGAAGTAAGAAGAGTGATGAATGTCCTGTTAGGAGATAAAATATAGCGTTAAATTAAAGGCTAAATTTAACATTATCATTAGTTGCTAATCAACTTACCTCTCGTACATTTCTTTCATTTTTGGTATCCGACTTTGGTTAATATTGCTGGAGGTTGCTAGGTTGATTTTAAGATGTTTTAAAATCTATGAATTAAAAACCAAAATCATTAAACTATATAAAACTAAAAGACTACAGATATGGCAAACTAGGTACATTATTTATTGTCCCACCACATACAATTCACATGCAATAATGATGAATTAGGTTATCTGAAAGATAACTGTTTGTTACACAAGTCGCATTCCGATGCTAAATTTATGGACTTATTCACTCGACAAATCACATCTCACAAGATTTAAATCGTTATCTTCGGGTTATTTTTTGTAATATTATACGACAAGTAAACCAAACATCGCATTAATATGAGATTGTTTTAAATATCAAATCCTTGTAATGTTGACTATATTGGACGTACAGCTAATACTTGCCCAATTCTCAATCCAATCATAGAGGGAGACACATAGGACATGGACATGGACATGGAAAATGGGTGTTTTCTCTCATAAAATTTGTAGAATCGTTTATAAATTATAATTAGATTTCTCCGATACCAACTTCAATGACTTGGCCTTCGGTATGGAATTTAATAATCAATCGAACGTATCAATATTCATAATTCTTGAGAGTTCAAACTCCTTTTAAGTACGATTTTCTCCTTCTAAATCTTACTTACTTCGATTGGATGATTACGAAGAACATGATGATAGTTGTAATGATTCTTAAATCTCAACTTGAAAAAAAAACCAATACCCAAATGCATCGATTCCCAAATGATTCTTGGTCCTTTTATATTGGCTTATTGATCATTGTTACTGCAATAGTATGTCAAAGATACATCCATATATGTAACCACTTCTAGATCAATAAGAATGAACTTTCAGAGCTAAATTATTTCTTTTGCAACTTCACAAGTAGCTATATACTCGACTTGCTATTTGAACTAGCAACTGTTGATTTTTCAATGCAATTAAAACTATATGAGAAAATATGAAAAGTGAATACTAATGCAGATTTGACTTTCAAGTATTTATCTTAATAGAGTCAAGTCTATAAGAAGTTAACTCAAACATATAATAACAAATTCAGTACACATGACAAGATTAATTTAAATATTGGCAAGATAATCTGTGACGACCCTAAAATTAATTTTCATTTTTTTAATTTAAAAATCATAAATTTTTTTCCCAAATTGATTTACAAATTAAGTTAAAACGGGGCGTTATAAAACTTTAATTTTCTTAATTCAAAATCCTTGAAATTTTGCAGAAATCATTAATTAAGCGGAAGTTTTAAACAACTATAAATATTAAATACTAAACAACATTAAATAAAATCTCACTTATTAATTTCAAAACAATAACATAGTTTCATAAAAATCCAACCATAAATTATTCAAACTAAAATCAATTAAAGGTGATTAAATATAAAATATTCTTTTTAACGATAAAATCATAATTTTTATTCAACCCGTCTCTAGAGGATTCTTGATCAGCGTTATTTCTTTTTCAGATAA
Organism: Begonia masoniana; assembly: GCA_022432975.1. NCBI lineage: Eukaryota > Viridiplantae > Streptophyta > Magnoliopsida > Cucurbitales > Begoniaceae > Begonia > Begonia masoniana. The sequence continues at coordinate 73,353 of CM039516.1, read as the reverse complement.
AAACTCACATACATCACAAGTTACAAACTATGCGAAAACTCAGTAAGTGAGAATACGTGTAAGTGCAAAACATTTACTTTTACCGAATCTTGCATTAACAGTTACATACTGGTTGAAACTCAACCTTCTTTTAAGACTTAGTCATCTCATTGGCGTTTAGATTTTGTCATCTTTTACTTTTACTTTTACGTTCAAGCTCAGCATATCAATTGTAACGACCCTAATACTGTACCCATTTTCTCGTACATATTTTTTTTTTTTCAATAACTTTCTCCTAATAGACTTTAATTGCACTTAAGCAGAATTTAAAACGAAAACCAAAATTTATAAAACGTTTGGATCTATTTTGAAAATCATTTAATAAAACTTTAAAACAATTAAAATAAACTTAAAACATTTAATTAAAACAATTAAAAATAAAACAGAGCAAAAAATAGAGGAGAGGGGAGAACCGGCTTTTAACCATCAAAAGTCAAGGGCGATCGATCGCCCAAAATAGGCGATCGATCGCCGAGTGTTAAAACACGAGGGGCGATCGATCGCCTGTTTCAGGCGACCGATCGCCAAGCTTTGTCTAACGATCGCCTCACCAAGCGATCGTTCGGCATGCGCTCTGGATTTTCTTCCAGAGCGCTACCAAAGAGGGGCGATCGATCGCCCTCCCTGGCGATTGATCGCCAAGTCCTCTGGAATCCGAAATTCCAGAGGACTTGCCTCCTCTTTCCTTTCTTCCCTTCTTTCTTCTTTCCTTGCATAAACACTACCCTCAACAACATTGTTTTCCTCTACACTTCTATACCATAAAACACTATAACATCTCATAATTAAACCCACTCAAACATATCATAAAACCCTGATTAACTCAAGACAAACTTTACGAAATCCAACCGCGTGGATCCGTTTAAAACTATATTTTCCTCCTGTTTTAAATCAATAACAATTCCAATAAAACTCTCAAAAAGCAATTTATAAAACATATTTCCAACACGTTTAAAACACCAAACGTAAACCTATCCACTACCAAATCCAAACATCCTAATATGTTCAGCTATACAATTCATATCGTGCCTCCAAAACATATACCTACATCCCCACGGGTCAAAATGCGCACCGACTGCCCAGCACACTCCCACGGGCCATCTTTCTTCAACTGTTCATGCCTCGGGTGGAGGGATTTCATCCTCACTTGTGTAGAGGTCACCTACACCATAAAGACATCTATGAGCTAAAGGCTCAGTAAGTTCTACGTAAATGCTTATGCATGAACATGTATGTGCAATTTTTATAACATCGTCACTCATGCATTTCATTCATTCATTCTCACCATGACATTCTTTTGGTTACCGAAGCCTATCACTCGGCAGATGGATAGGGTCCGTCAAGCGGTTAGACAGCCCATACCATCTGAAGGGAGGGAAACCCGCTCACCACGGAACGCCGAGTCTGAACCTCACCCCGATAACCACATACAGAGGGTTGTTTACATGATACTTTACTTGTCTTTACGTGCATTTCCTTTTCATGAAAACTATGCGTAAATTCGTTTTCATGACGTTTTTAAAACTATGATGCATGAACAGTTGTAAACATAAAATAATCAACCATCATACGTACCATCAAGACACTCAAAGCATAACCTACAAAAGAACTAATCCTAACTACCCAACCAAAGCATTTAAACAAGCAATTCACCAATGATCCTCGACGCGACTTCGACGTACGGTGTAGGCCAATCGGCCAGAGTAAGTCACGAGAACTTACCTGACGTCCGTCGAATGCTAGCTCCGTCCACGAGCGTGGTGCACCTAAGGCAATTCACAACACTTATCATTAAAATACGTTTGAACCGTTAATGTCCAAATTAATGGAATCCTTAACTAAAGAAATTCTTCTAAAGCTATAACTTAATTAATCGAGGCATTTTAACAACCAATTCGCGCTCGATTCTACGAAACATCCAATAACGAGCTTTTCCAAAAAAACCCGAAATTCATTAAATTTAATATTTCTCACAAATTAGTTTAACTTCATCCAATAACATTCAATACGGCCTTTATATCCATAAACTCGATAAACCTATCAATCTCGAATCCTAAATCGCGTTTTTAACGAAACCCTAAACGAAAACCCTAACCGTATAACTTCGTTAAAACTGAAAACTAACGTCCGAAAGCTGTAGAATCTTACCTAGAACGTTGATCGGAGGATAAAACGTGAAGAACGGAGATCGATCGGAGAGAAAACGGGCGTCGGCAGAGCTCGTGCGTGAGAGAGCTTCGTCGCCTGGAAGCCCTCTGGTTCACAGGCAGAGAAGAATGAGGGAGGAGGGAGCTTTTCTCAAATTAATATTATTGACTTATAAATGACCGTTTTGCCATTCATTGATTTTTCTATTTGTTTCGTCCTTTGTTTCGTTAATTGGCTAACTATTCGGTTTCTCCAAATCCCCTTATTTCACCAATAAATCCATCTTATTATTTGGGTTCTATTAAAACTGTCCGTTCGCAAAACGGATCTCGTTTACTATTTTTACTAAAACGTCATTTATATTACAAGAAACGTAATTCCCGTAATTTAGCGTCACGACTCCTAAAATTCCCATAATCTTCCTAAAATTCATATTAATTATTAGGATCGTAACAACGCTTTCTTTTCGTAAAACAGGCTTGATTTGACATATTTATAAAAATGCCATTTATATTAAAATATTAATATCCCGTAAAGCCGGGTATTACATCAATGTCATTCAGACATTTGCTATCACGAATTTTTTGTCAATTTCATCATTTTCATACATATACAAATGTCCTACCAATTTTATTTTTTAAACAATTCTATGTCAATACCTAAACATGTGTGCTCAAACATCGAAAACGTATGATAAAATAATAAAACAATAATAAGAACATAAATAGACTTTATATTGTAGGGTCATAGCTAAAACGTTGAAAACGTTGTATTTTCACTTGAATTCCGAGCGGTAAGGTTATCGGGATTCGTTTACTATTCCAAATAATATCATTGTACTCATAGGTCGGATCGGGACGGTTGGATCGATTCGGACAGTGCCAAAATTTTTCAGGCCTAAATCAAATGTTGATATTAAAATCCCACTGATAAGTGTGTATTTTACACACTTATTTATACTTTTTAGATTTGAATTGATAAGTTTTTCTCAAGTGATTGGAAGAATTTGACATTTTTTGTGCAAGTGTGCAGAGAAATTATTTTAAACAGAAAAGAAAGAAAACATATGGATGAGACTTGTATCCGCTGTGGAAAACGTGCTGATTCCAGCATTTGACAAGCTAGAGAAATGGAGTGAACAAAAGAAGAGAGAGGGTGAGTTAAAGATTCAGCTGATTGAAAAAAGAACGCAAGCTACAAGAAGCACAGATGCATCTGGAAGAGCTAATGGAAGAAATTAAAGAGGATCTGAAGATGGAGAACTGGGGAACATACAAGTAGCAGCGATCGATCTCAAAGAAAATGCAGAGATCGATCGCTATGTGAAGAAAGGAGAAGCAGCTACTAATCTTCATACCTTGCAGCGATCGGTTTCCATGCAAATTGATGAGGAGCAGCGATCGTGCGCCATCACTCAAGCAGCGATCGATTTCCAAACAACTAAAAGAAAGCTGCGATCGATCCCTGTCTTGCCCGCAAACAGCAATTATCGATCGCTGACCGTATCACCATTTTGGAAAGAATCTGAATTTTAATCTACACCATTGATCTACAGAAGCAGTGATTATTAACCATCGATCTAAAATTGAATTAAACCTAGAGCTTAAACCTTTTATAAAGAGACTGAAGCCGTGAGCATAGGGAGAGAGGATTCTGAATTCGGCAGACTGGGCGCTCGGCGACTAAAGCATCACAGAGGCGATTTTCGTCGGCGATCAGGCTGTTTTTATAATTGTTTTCTTTTCTTTTTCTTTTTCTTTCCACTGTTTCATTATGCAACTTAGTATTATTATTGTTGTTTATTTTTCTAGTATGAACTAATCTTCCCGTTCTAGGGTTTCGACGTAACTTTTGCTATGATTATTTATTTTTCTTGATTCGAGTATTTAATTCTCTTTTCCTTTTCTGTGTTGAGTAAATTATTCTGAACGTAATACTTAGGTTTGATTGATCACCAAAACTAAGAACTTTAGGGTTGATTCGGGATGCGAGAGCGGAGAATTTAACCGTGCACTGAATAGTTTGCCATGAAAAGGATGTTAGGCTAGAGATAGCTAATGCGTTCATGTGGTAGTATAATTTCTCATTCTTAATGTATTCAATTAATTCTCAGGATTAGAGACCGAGAGGTAATAATTCGTTAATTGAATAAGTTTATCTTTGCTCGAGAGAGATTGATAAATATTTTCGTGAAATTGCCATCAACACATAGAAATAGGATTTAATTACTTGAATTAGGTTTAATAAATAAGATTAGTTAAGTGAAATCGGAACCCTGGATTTTCTCAACATATAATCTTACTTCTTTATTTTAGAATATTTTATTTAAATTGTTCACTTATTTTATTTGAATTATTTTAATTTAATTTAAAATCCAAAAATCATTTATTATTTCTTTTCAAATTAAGCTAAAAATTAAATATTCATTATTTAACACAATTATTCCTCGTGGGATCGACACTCGTACTTTTATATACACTTTATTACTTTTGCGACACGTACACTTGCGTATCACGATTTTTCGCAACAAGTTTTTGGCGCCGTTGCCGGGGAATAAATTTTGTTAATCTTTGAATTATTTGATTTTAGTTTATATTTGAAATTTTATTATTTTTTTTTTTTATTATTTATTTATTTTATTTTATTTTATTGTAAGCTTAAATTGAATTATTTGCACATTGCAGGTGCATGCGAAAATTAGGTACTGCCAACCTAATCCCTATCGATCTTGAAATTGAACGAACTTGCCGTAAAAATCGAAGGGAAACAAGACAAGCAATTATGGCAGCTAATCAAAATGCAGATGATCAAAATGCTCACATACCACAGATGGTCGGGGTTGAGGCAGTCGAAAGAAGGACTTTGTTGGATTATGTTATGCCATCCATGGACGGGATTCAATCAGCAATTCGGAAACCGGCTATCACATGCAATAATTTTGAAATAAAGCCGGGTACAATACAAATGATCCAACAGTATCAGTTTTGTGGTTTGCCTAACGAAGACCCCAAGGATCATATTGCTAGCTTCGTCGAGGTCTGTGATACTTTTAAATACCATAATGTCTCCGAGGATGCTATCAAGCTCAGGTTATTCCCCTTCACACTGAGAGATCGTGCAAAGAATTGGTTACACTCCTTACCTCCAGATTCAATTACAACATGGAATGATTTAGCACAGAAATTTCTATCCAAGTTCTTTCCCTTTGAAAAGATGGCAAGACTCCGAAATGAGATCACCAATTTTACTCAATACGATGGCGAGACAGTTTATGAATCATGGGGCCGATTCAAGGAGCTTTTGAGAAAATGCCCCCAGCATGGTCTACCACAATGGATGCAAATACAGACATTCTTCATCGGCCTATCAAGTTCTACACGGACGCTTGTCAACTCAGCAGCTGGTGGATCACTATTATCTAAGACAGAAGTGGAGGCATTTAACCTGTTAGAAGAGTTATCCCTAACTAATGATCAGTGCCCGGTTGAACGTCAGATTTTGAGGAGGCAGTCAAATACACCAGAAATGGAAGCAATAAGAGCATTGACTACACAAGTTGCATCTCTCACTCAGCACATCCAAGGAAATCAAGCTATAGTTAATGCAATTCAGTCACCGATCATGCAATGTCAATGGTGCCAAGGACCACATGCGAGTGAAAACTGTCAGCAAGGGAACCAAATGGTTAGAAGTTCATCTGAACAAGCCCAATATGTGGGAAATTATAATAGACCGACACTTCAAAATTCAGGTAACTACTATAATGGGGGGCACAACAATCATCCGAATTTCTCGTGGAAGAACCCGAATAACGCCTTTCAGATGCCACAAGCTAATCAACCGGGACCTCCCTTTCCAGAAAGAAAACCTAATTTGGAGGATTTAATTGCCAAGATGGGAGAGCGCACCAATAATTTAATTGCTGAAATGGGGGAGCACACAAATAAATTTATGGCTGAGACAAGAACCACCTTACAGAATCAGTCAGCCCAAATTCGAAGTTTAGAAACTCAAATGGGCCAGATGGCAGCTGCATTAAATGGTCGCCCACAAGGTGCATTGCCCAGTTCCACTGAAATCAACCCCAGAGAACAATGCAATGCCATTACACTTAGGAGTGGAGCAGTGATTGAAAATTGTACCCAAGAAAATAAAAAAGTGGTCGCACATGACGGAGTGCATTCGTCATCATCCGAGTCCACACCAAAGGATCAAGAGCTACAGGAAGCTCCACCCCACATCCCAAAGAAAATTATCCCAAAAGTCCCTTTCCCACAACGCCTGAAAAATGCAAATTTGGATAAGCAGTTTGAAAAATTCTTGAAAGTGTTCAAACAATTACACATCAACATCCCGTTCGCTGAGGCACTGGAGCAAATGCCTAAATATGCCAAATTTCTAAAAGATATTTTGTCTCATAAGCGTAAGATCGAAGACGGCAGTACGATCGCTTTGACGGAAGAATGCAGTGCTATTATTCAACGAAAGCTTCCGCAAAAACTGAAAGACCCAGGAAGTTTCACCATACCATGTGCAATTGGGGAGTCCATTTTTGAGCGGGCATTATGTGATTTGGGTGCTAGTATAAACTTGATGCCGCTATCTATATTTCGGAAGCTTGGTATAGGTGAAGCAAAGCCCACAAGTGTAGTTCTGCAAATGGCCGATCGCTCTATTAAGCATCCGTATGGGTTGATTGAAAATGTCCTTGTCAAAGTCGACAAGTTTATTTTTCCCGCGGATTTCTTGATTCTTGATATGGACGAAGACCGTGACATCCCAATAATATTAGGTCGTCCATTTTTGGCAACAGGAGGTGCTATCATTGATCTTAGAAAAGGAGAGCTCAAATTGCAAGTTCACGATGACGAGGTGACATTCAAGGTGTATAAATCAATGAATTACCCCACAGCTAGCGATGAGCCAATTGATGATAATTTTTCAGTCAAAGAGCTTCCGGCAATTGATAAGTTAGAAAAAAGGAAAAGAGTAAAGCCGTATTTTAACGGGATGTTTAAAAATGATACAACCATTATTCTCCGTGCACCAGATTAGCAAGCGGCTTACAACGTCAAGCTGATGACGCTAAAACAAGCGCTTGGTGGGAGGCAACCCACCCAAGTATCCTTTTTAGTTTGCTATTTCAATTTTTGTTTGCATTAGTTTTGTTTATTTTTTATTTTTATTTTTATTTCATTTTATTAGTATTAAATTATTAAAAAAAAAAAAAAAAAAAAAACATCTTTTATAACCCATTTGTTATTTATTTTTATTTTTTGTCTTTATTTTATTTCTTATCATTATTATTAGTATTTCTATTTTTATGTTTTAGTTTCTTATATCATTTTATTTTCTCTATTTTCTTTATTTCTTGTCTTTTATTTTTGTTTTTCTTTAAATAGGTTCCGATTAAGTCATTTTCTTTTTATCATTTAATTTTTTCTTCTTTCTTACTGTTATTTTTAATTTTCTTTAGTTTATTATTTTATTGTCTTTTTATTTATTTATTGTTTCTTTTATGTTATTTATTTTTTGCTTTTAAATAGGGTCCAATTTAGTTATCTTAAATTCTGTTATTCATTTTATCATTTTATTTAATTTTAATATTAATTTTTTGTTATGTTATTTATTATTTTCTTTCTTTTTATCTTTCTTTTTCTTGTTCTAAGTAATTTTATTTTAGATTAATTAGCCATTTATTTTCCTGAATTTATTTTTCCTTATAATTTTTATTTTCTTTTATTTTCCTTTATTTTATTTATTGTATTCTGTTTCTATTTCTATTTTTTAATTCGTTCCTTTTATCTTTCTTTCTTTTTATTTTCTTCTTACTTAATTTTTTCTCTCGTATTTTCATTTCCCGTTTCAAGTATTTTCATTTTCGGTTTTTATTTCTTCATTTAGTTGTTTATAAAAAAAAAAAAAAAAAAAGTTCTTGATAGATTGCTCTCTCGACCGAAACTCTACCACACCATTGCCGGGCCCCACAAGAGGTACACTATCCCATTTCCTAATTTTTGTGTATGATTTATTCTTTACATTGAGGACAATGTTGATATTAAGTTTGGGGGGGGTTTATTTGGATATTATTTTAAATTGATAAACATGTATAGATTAGTAAGTCTGCTTAATATTTTGAATTTTATGGTATGATTATTTATTTCATTTGTTCAAAGTGTCGATGACTGCAACGTTGATTAATGCATGTTTCAACTTCTGAATAGATTCTGAGATAGTATGATTTGTGATAGTAGCATTGATTGGAACTTAGGAAGTTAGACTTGTTTGTGGAATTGTTCATTCTTGTTTAAATTTAGCTGATAATGATATAAATTGTTGTCTTGAGATCGAGAGCCTAAACACAGTAAGGGAGTGCTTGAGTGTAAACACTGAAAGGGAGTGAGCTCCAGTTAAAATTAGTGAGTGATTAGTGAGTATTAAATTGTTCTTGGTTTTGCCCTGCATTCATGAATACAAATTATGATTTTTTGCAGAAATAAGAGAATGACTTAGGCCATTTTTGAATCGTTTGAGCCTTTATTGACATATCCTATTTGTGTCATTTAAATGGCACCCCTAGTCTCCTATTTGAACCTTCATTTACCACTATTTTGTCAACCTTAATCTTAGCCTACCCTGAAATTATTTTGACTATCCTGTTTATTGAGCACAGGGTTGTTGGTACATATTATGGGGAGAGTTGGAGAAAGTAGTGGTGAGAATCAGAACTAATTCTTTTGTCAATTGTCTAAGTTGTAGTATTTTGGGATTTTATGTTTCAAAAAAAAAAAAAAAAAAAAAAAAAAAAAAAAAAAAAAAAAAAAAAAGAGAAAAATTCAAAGTTAGTAGAAAGTTGAATTGTTCACTGGTAGAACAATTTTTATGTGCTATTTAGTTTGTTGTTCTCATCATTATTTGTATTTTATGTAAAGACATTGACAAAGGAGTTGGTTTTGAAAAATAGAGAGTGAGACAAGTTTGGGGGGATTATTGAGTTAACTATTAGAAAAGAGTTCAAGTGAGTGTAAGGAGTGAGGGTGGCATAAGGATGGATTGTGCTCTAGAGTTTCGCTTGAATCCAAAAATTTCCTACCTTATAAACCCGACCTTACATTACAAGCTTAATTAAAGACCTATCGACTTTTATTCTGTTTATTCATATTTGTTATTAGTGAATAATGGGCAAGACTGATGAACAATAAGAGTGGATGGAGTGATCCTGAGAGGTATTTTCGATTTCCCTTCTCATAAGACACAATTATAGATCTATCAGTTAAACGAGAATGAGTTTGAGCATGTACACACACAAGAATTTCTGATTAAGTTTCTTTCAATGTGATATCATGAGTTGTATTATTGAAAGTGTTTATTTCGATGGTTGTTTGCATGCAAATATCAAGCTGAGACAAAATACTGCGAACTGTGATTTAGATAATTTTACCATGGAAATTTTAAATATTCTGCAGACTTAAAATTTTAGAAAATTCTGGATAAACTTTGTTAGATTTCTATGCTTATTGTTGTTCGCTTGAGGACAAGCTTTCATTCAAGTTTGGGGGTGTGATAAGTGTGTATTTTACACACTTATTTATACTTTTTAGATTTGAATTGATAAGTTTTTCTCGAGTGATTGGAAGAATTTGACATTTTTTGTGCAAGTGTGCAGAGAAATTATTTTAAACAGAAAAGAAAGAAAACATATGGATGAGACTTGTATCCGCTGTGGAAAACGTGCTGATTCCAGCATTTGACAAGCTAGAGAAATGGAGTGAACAAAAGAAGAGAGAGGGTGAGTTAAAGATTCAGCTGATTGAAAAAAGAACGCAAGCTACAAGAAGCACAGATGCATCTGGAAGAGCTAATGGAAGAAATTAAAGAGGATCTGAAGATGGAGAACTGGGGAACATACAAGTAGCAGCGATCGATCTCAAAGAAAATGCAGAGATCGATCGCTATGTGAAGAAAGGAGAAGCAGCTACTAATCTTCATACCTTGCAGCGATCGGTTTCCATGCAAATTGATGAGGAGCAGCGATCGTGCGCCATCACTCAAGCAGCGATCGATTTCCAAACAACTAAAAGAAAGCTGCGATCGATCCCTGTCTTGCCCGCAAACAGCAATTATCGATCGCTGACCGTATCACCATTTTGGAAAGAATCTGAATTTTAATCTACACCATTGATCTACAGAAGCAGTGATTATTAACCATCGATCTAAAATTGAATTAAACCTAGAGCTTAAACCTTTTATAAAGAGACTGAAGCCGTGAGCATAGGGAGAGAGGATTCTGAATTCGGCAGACTGGGCGCTCGGCGACTAAAGCATCACAGAGGCGATTTTCGTCGGCGATCAGGCTGTTTTTATAATTGTTTTCTTTTCTTTTTCTTTTTCTTTCCACTGTTTCATTATGCAACTTAGTATTATTATTTTTGTTTATTTTTCTAGTATGAACTAATCTTCCCGTTCTAGGGTTTCGACGTAACTTTTGCTATGATTATTTATTTTTCTTGATTCGAGTATTTAATTCTCTTTTCCTTTTCTGTGTTGAGTAAATTATTCTGAACGTAATACTTAGGTTTGATTGATCACCAAAACTAAGAACTTTAGGGTTGATTCGGGATGCGAGAGCGGAGAATTTAACCGTGCACTGAATAGTTTGCCATGAAAAGGATGTTAGGCTAGAGATAGCTAATGCGTTCATGTGGTAGTATAATTTCTCATTCTTAATGTATTCAATTAATTCTCAGGATTAGAGACCGAGAGGTAATAATTCGTTAATTGAATAAGTTTATCTTTGCTCGAGAGAGATTGATAAATATTTTCGTGAAATTGCCATCAACACATAGAAATAGGATTTAATTACTTGAATTAGGTTTAATAAATAAGATTAGTTAAGTGAAATCGGAACCCTGGATTTTCTCAACATATAATCTTACTTCTTTATTTTAGAATATTTTATTTAAATTGTTCACTTATTTTATTTGAATTATTTTAATTTAATTTAAAATCCAAAAATCATTTATTATTTCTTTTCAAATTAAGCTAAAAATTAAATATTCATTATTTAACACAATTATTCCTCGTGGGATCGACACTCGTACTTTTATATACACTTTATTACTTTTGCGACACGTACACTTGCGTATCACGATTTTTCGCAACACCCACTTAAATTATTCCAATTTCAGAAGAATTTAGACATAAATTTCTTATCGGTTTAATCTTCGATCGGTCCGGTAAAATTCAGGTCAAATTTAGGTCGGGTCAGGTTCAGTTTGATCGAATCTTGTTTGGCTGGACCAATTTGGTTCGGTTCGGTTCTCCTGGACCAGTTTGGTTCAACAAGTGGTCTTGTTCTAATTCTCAACTATTAGACCGGTTCGGTTGTTGGATGTCTGGTTCGGTCGTAGTTCTTAACAGAACCGATTCTCCTCTTCCTTTCGTCTGTGTTTGGTTCTATCGAGAGAGTGAGAAAGTGAGAAACAGAGAGAGCGGGAGATCGAGCAAGAGACAAAGCGAGATAAGGACGACGAGAGACAGAGAAATCTTACGCTGCTAAAAGGAGGTCACTTGATCGGAAGGGATTGCTTGTGTTCATCTGAGGAGTAGTCTGATCGAGGCGCAGATGAAGCTTCTTCAGAGAACTTCGCGGTGGTCGGAGCAAGTTTCGGTGACCAGAGGTTCGGCGAGGGGAGGTAAGTGTCAGACTCTCTCAACTTCTTCTCTGATTTTCAAAACGAGAGAGATTTTTGTTGCTTGGTGTGATTTTCTTATCACTGAGCTCCTAAATTTATGGGGAAGTTCCTCCCATTTCTTTCCATAGAAGAGGTTATGAATCTGACCATCCAAATGGGTAGATTCATAAACGAATAACGTAGGAAATCAATTTTTCTTAATGTTCATAGAAATGATTGAAATTAGGGCTAAATCGGATCTCTAGCTAGGAATTGATTGGGTTGAGATTGAAGATTGATTTAGTTGACTGATAATTAGGGCTAAATCAGATCTCCAACTAGACATTGATTGAGCTGAGATTGAGGATTGATTTAGTTGACTGATAATTAGTGCTAAATCGGATTTCTAGTTAGGTTTTTGATTGAGTTGAATTTAAGAGATTGATTTAATTGATTGATAATTATGGCTAAATTGTGGGAATTGAACTCTAATTTTAGATTGATTTTGGGAATAATTTTGATATGTTACATAATCATATTAACATAAAAATCAAACAGATTAAACAAATGCAATACGAATCAATACAATAAAAAAGATAAAAAAAATTAACTAGGTTTTATGCGAATCCAAATCTTAATTCTAGACAAAAATTTAGCTCATGATAGCAAGAGCAAAATTAAAAGAGAAAATCATATCAATATCCATGAGAAATGCTGTCATGCCCCAAAGGAGACTCGAGACAGTGGGGGAACGACTCGACCCAACTTGAAAACTAGATCAAGTCGTTCGACCATTAGTTTTTAACATATTATAAAGTAGTGGAAGAGTAAATTATTAATTAAAATAAACATGCAAGAACTCAACATAAAATAAATATCTACTTCAAAGTGGGCTTATCTGTGATGACTCGAATGTGTATGTATGAACACGACTGTGGGAAAAATCTCGGGTTACGGGACAAACCTTAGGGCCTAAGCCGAGTACAGGCAAATCCCGGACTTTAGTATAGGTAACTCTCGGGTCATAAAAATGAGGTCATCATAATACCACATCTCTTGGAGAGGTATATGGAAATTAAACATATTTAAAGGAACCCTCCCAAGATAGTAAGACGCATTTTGGAACACAATTGGCATCGGATCTCATAAGAACTCCGAAGTTAAGAGTGCTCCGATGAGAGCAGTACCAAGTTGGATGACCGCTTGGGGAGTCTCGGCAAAACAAATCTGTGAGGACTGTATAAGCGACAAAAAACTGACAATATCTTATTGAGATAAAGGGTTTCGTTATGATACCATTGGTCAAAGCCCAATAATTCAAGGTCATTGCTCAAGGGTCCAAAAATTTAATTCAAGTATTGAATAACTAATTAAAAATATTATTGCAAATTTTTGGGTTAAAATTTTACACCATACTTTCCAAAAAAAAAAAATAGCTCATTTAATTTGGTCTAAATTCTCGACCTAAAAGAAGTTAGACGGCGTCCCAAAAGGAGCTGTACCTCGGTCCAACATATAGCCCATTTAAAAGTAGAGATGACAAACGAGCCGGCCAAGCCAGAAGTAGTCTGGCTCACCGAGCCTAATAAGCCAGCCTGAAAAAATTTCAACCTGAATCAGTTCGCGAGTCACGAGTTAAACAAGCTGAGCCGAGCCAGATCAAAGAGCCTTAACGAGTCGAGCGTATATAAATATTTTCAACTTATATTAATATAATATAAGTTTTTTAAAAAATTTCATTTAAAATCATAATAAGTATTAATAATTATATGTCAACGATATTTACTCATTTAATTTAAAAATTAATTATGTTAAGTGTTACTGTAGCCAGCCCGCCAGTTGAACATCTCTATCCAGCACCATCACTAATGAATTATTGGTTGGAAGCTCAAAGTAGTTCACCACTCTGATTATTTCCGTAATTTGTAAATATATATATTTTTTGTTATTATTATTTAATATTTAACTCCCTAACAATATATTATTTGAATGTTTTACAATCTAAATCACATCATCACATGTCACCGTAGCAACTAGATGTAATATCATTTACACTGTACATGCACATCTCTTTTCAAATTTTAGACAACCCACATAACAACACATAATATCACAAGGTGGCCTTACACTTTACCCATTATCAGAGATGCCCCCCTTTCGAAAAAAATAATCACAGAAAGATCAGACCTTGACGTGGTCTGCGAAGGAGTTACAGACCCTAAGAAAGCAACCAACCTTTTAGACAGTTTTACGCATCTAGGCGAAGCAATCGCCGGAGGTCTTTCGTGGCTGACTCGTCGTCCATCTTCCACCCTTGCCTTTTCTTCTAGAAGGATGACAAAGGAACATACCTCGGCGACAAAGACATTGAGAAACTTGATCTTGCATACACATTGCACTTTCCTACAACGGTCAAATGACCGTTGCTGGTTGGGATGGTTGGCTTGCGAGCCTGACCCACCAAGCTAACAAGCTGGCTCGTTTGGAGACCGCCTGGCTCGGTCCTTGGTGGGCTCATGAGCCCAACTCTTGGGCTCGGGTCGGCAAGCCTCATGAGATCTGGCCAGGCTCGGCTCACTATTGTAGCGAATTGAGCCAGCCCGTCCATTAAACATCTCTACTTAAAAGTGGACTGCGATCCAAAATAGAGTCTGGACCACGAGTCGATCGTTCGCTGCACTGAAGAACGACAACGCTGTCTGCTAGTTCTTGCAGACTCGAGTCTTACATTTGCAAGGGTTAAAACGAATCATTATGAAGTTCGAAGCTGAGTATGAAAATCATTTTTTATATACAAAGACTAAAATCATTTTTTATCCATAATTTTATCATATCTTCACTAGTTATACTTTCAACATAAGTATGCATGTCACTATGCATATACATACATGCGTAAATTATTGGTTCAACGTTTTAATTTGGTTTCCTAATTCTTTTAATTTAGAGTTTCTTAATCCTTTTAAGGTTAACATTATTTTGTTATAAATAGAGAGATTAGTGAGCCAACATAAATAAAGGCAAACTAGAGACGAAAAAGTGAGTCTTGTAATCTAGAGTGATGTTGTAGTATTACGGATACACTTGTTTTTTGGATTCTCTAATAAAATTCGGTGCCGGAATTTTGTGTCGTGAACATAGGACGATTTACTTTGAATCACGTAAATTCTTGTGTGTTGATTTCTTCTTTCATTAGCTTAACTAATTCTTGATCGATTTTCACGTTGTAATTGGTTTTATCACGACAACATGTCTATACAAAAATTAGTGTCAATACTAAACACAATAAAACACTTGCAAATTTTTATTATGACATTATCTTACACTAGAAATAGCTTACTTTCAATTCCCCAAATTGACTCAAAGTAACACATTATTAGTCACACAACAAGCATTACATGAACAATCCTCACATAGATTGACTTTATTTTGTCAAATATTATTATCAATAACAGCACATCTTCTCTCTAACCCTTGGTGAGATGATCTGAAATGCTCTTTGATACACCGATCATGGCGTCAATATACTTTTCAGGACAAGGGGCGTCGTCGTCATGCTTCTCATACTCCACCCTCAGTTTAACTATGCTGCCATGTCCCTTGGGGATAGCTTCGTAGATGGCCTTGCAGTATTTGTAATGATTTACCATCACTTCTCCGTCGATTCCAACCTGTGTTACTGTTCTCTTCTCATCGTTGAACTCAGTCCTCTCTTTGTATTTTTCAACTCTTCCATCTGATCGTACCATTTTTAATATAAGAAAACCAAAAATACCAAGGAGAGAGAGACTTTGGTTTTGGATCAAAATAAATAAACAATAAATCATGATTAAAAATAGAAACTTATTGAAATACAACCTTTTTAATGGGTTAGAATTGAAAATGAAAGTTGAAATCGATTAGAAGGCCAGAAGAACTTGAAAAGAATGGAGATACAGTCATCTTACCAACAGAAAAAGTCCAGGTTTTAATGTGACCCTCCATTTCCCAGTCACCGTCATGCAACTCAACTCCATGAATATGGCCAGAAGCAATATTATGGAAGTGCATGGTTTTCTTCTTAAAAACCTGGTAAAACTTGTCGGCAGGGGCGTCGACTTCGATCTGAGTCTCCAAAATATAAATCAGACCCATTTCTGAATTGAAACTTGGAAGATGAAGGAGACGACTGATGCAAGAAATGCGGGTTTCGCACCTCCATTTATATAACTCCTGGCCATTATGATCTGCGATTCCACCTAATGTTATCACTATTACTTAATTCGTTGCCTTTCAATTGACTGTCGAGGCTTAGTTCATTTCTATCTTCCATTCAACATAATTTAAAAATAAAAAAAATATTTCGATTGGTTTGTTATTTGAAGGGTTTCTGCAAGTTGTAAATGCGATGGACCCCGATGTAAATAAAAAATTGCCACATATCAGATCTAGATCCCAATTTTTAGATAAAATAATAGATTTTTTTTTTATATAATAAGGAAAAAGAAGATTATAGAGAAAAAAAAAAAGTTGAAAGAGAGGCAGAAATTACCAACTAATGAATAAAAAATTTGTTGAATGTAAGAGAACTTAAAATAACGAGAGTTTAAAATCGAATTGGTTGTACACGGAAAATGAGATATCGAAATTTACGTGCTATCTAAACAAAGAGTTCAAGTGCCTGATAACCCTGAGCTATAAATTGTGGAAGTAATTGTTATGAAATTCTTTTTTAATTTGATGATATGCATGCCTGTGTTATTAAATTATTAGAACAATTTATAAATTGAACAGGTCGCCCTCTCACATGTGACAAAACCGATGAATTAAATCACTGGTTTTGGAGGCAAAAATCGAGAGGACGGTCTAACCAGCCGTATCTTCAGTTTAAATTGCCTATTTAGGAGGATACATTGAGATTTTGGTAGATGAATAGTAAATTTTAAAGTTTTTTTAATTAAAAAAACTCTTTAGGTTTAAAATAAAAAAAAAAATCCAAAAAGTAATAATAATATTTCGATGGGTTTGAAATTTAGTGGGCTTCTGCACGTTTTAAATGCGATGGGCCCGGATCTAAATAAAAAATTGCCACACATCAGATCTAGATAAAATTATAGATTTTTTTTTTTAAATATTATATTTTTTTTTGTATTTAATTTAAACCCAAAGTGTTGATTTTTTTTTTTAAAACTTTAAAATTTAGTATTTATCGAACCAAACCTTAAACTATCGTAAATAAGTAATTTGAACCCTGAGATATGGTTAGCATACCGTCATCTCCTGGAGCGGACGACCAGTCCACCTAAATCGATCGTCCCTTCCCGTTTTAATTTTTTTTAGTTACTTAGGGATGAGGACGATCGGTTCTATCAAACCGATCGTAAAGTTAGGTAAAAACTCGTGACAAAAGTCAAGTGCCTAATGATCCTGAATTATAAACAACTATGTTGTGGAAGTAATTGTTATAAATCCCTTTTTTAATTTGATGATATGCATGCACGTGTTATTCAATTAGTAGAACATTTTATAAATTGTTTATGAAATTAACATAGTCACAAACTTTTTATTTTTTAATATCGAGAGACTTTCGTTGCACGAGAATAAATTAAAATCAATAAATAACAAAATGATGTTGTTTGACCGATGATATAGCTTCATGTTGCAATGGTACTTCAACAAAATGTGATAATTGTGTCACAAGATGCAAGTATCGGACGGATATTTGTGGCTTCACATATTTTTATCTAAGTGTAAGTAGATAAAAAAAAAATAAGGTAATGATTAGCAAAGTATAATATTATGTAAATTTGAAAATTGTACTAGGCATTGAGAGTCTTAAAACTTTTAGATCCAGTGGGTTAAGAATCTCGTTTTGACTAGCTTAGTGTCTAATATATGCTTTAGTCGTAAAATACAATTGTACATTGATTTTCGATTATTGATTTTTTTTTTTTTTTTTTTTTGCATTTATTTTTATTTTTTTGAACATTAGCATTTGATTCTCAACCATAATTTGTTCTTCATAAGATGTCAATTAAAGAATTAAAATGTTACTGTCACTAATATAAGGTTAGATATGTGATTAACGACTAAAAAAGATGCAGGCAGACTTTGATAGAAAGCAAATCTATAGGTGTCTTTTTGGCATCTTTTAACGAGTGTCGTTTTAAAAGAGAATTAATTATAATGCAAGTAGCTGACCTAACGCTTTCTCATATTTATATGATAAAATTGAAAGGAGTGACATTTTTATATGATTTATTTATAGAATTGCTCGATTTTTTGTTTTCTTGTTTTAGTGGATATTGCAAAAATTTATTTTCAGCAGATGGATTTATTTTTCCACTCTACCAACTTGTTTTTACTTAAATGCATAGAAGATCTTAATAGGTTTTAGGCAGCATAATTTGTGGTGGTGATAAAAATGAACGTAGATTAACAATTAGTTTTGTGAAATGAGTTATTTATAAAGCTAAATAAAAATGATGGAATAAAATGCTGCAAGCTTTGTTCGAATTTTTCTCCTCTCGGCTCTCGGTATGAATTTGTTCGCATATCATGACAATTCTTCGGATTTAAACTCATACTTTGTCGAAGAAGTTAAAGCAATCTCTTTCTACGCAAAATTCCAAGATTCTTTCACCTGGGCAACGCAACCATTACATATGTACTCGTTATGACTAGTTACAAAAATTCAAATCAAGTGCGATCACTTTGATCTCGAACAAAAAAAAAAAAAAAAAAAATTATTTGGCTGTTTTATTTATTCAATACGACAGATTTCACAAAAAAACCACCTTCGCAAGCAATTGGCTGTAGTGGCTTATCCCTCTCCACTATGAAGTTGGCTGTAGTGGTTCATATGTTTCTAAGCATTAGGTTAAGCAATTGGATTCTCTTCGATGATTTGATCTTTTTTTGCCTCGGGTTTTGTCATGATCTCCTTCTGGATCGTGACGTTTTGAGATCAGACTTAGATAGTTGTATTGAAAGGAGTTGATGTTGCTATTGTGGATTGATTGGCTTGCAGCTACGATCAAGGGCAGTGAACCGTTTTGCGCCAAGCACTTGGTTTTTTGGCGCGCGTAGCGATTAAGGGCTGAAATACTATACGAGAGTTTGAAAGTCAGATTGAAAATATGAGAAATATTTTTCTCACACCGTTAAACATAACGGCCAAGAAGTAAGAGAAATAATAGCTAAAATGAACACCGAGTATTTTTATGTAGAAACTAAAATAGGAAAAAAATCACGGAACTGAATCCAACAAGATCTCACTATAAAAAATACGATTTATAATATTTTTTTAGATATCGAATATTCTAGAAAATATTAACTCAGAGAAATTATTTCTCTTATAATTCTCACTGTAATAAAAATGCTTCGCATATTTTTCCTCACTCTCTAAAATAATACTCACTATTTTCTTCCTCTTCTTTACAGAAGATTTCTTATACTTCTTCTTCGGATACTGGACTATCTCCTTGGAGGCTTTATTTATAGAGGGACAACTTACTCGTGGTTCACGCCCACTCAGCATAAGAAGTTTCGTATTTTTTAACATTTTTATGTAAATTAGTGAATTTTTATACAAATTAGTAACCTCTTCAACTTCAAAAAGCCATAACTTTTACTATGGGTATCCGATTGAGGCTCACAAGATATCAAATCGAATCTTGCGCAAAGATCTACACACTACATTAAGGAATAACACCATGACAGTCTTTCGGACCTAAAATCTATCGTTTAAGACCTCAAATTGATGTCTGAAGAAGAAATAAGGATTTAATTTTTTAAAAAATACCAAATCATATTAAATTTATTTGAAATTTTTGCCACATGTTCGTTACATCATGAAAAGATAATGTAAAACGTTTCGTGATTTTATAACACTTGTTATGATATATTGCAGTTTTAATGACATTATTTTATAAAAAATTATATTAAAACATAACAATTGTAAAAAAATCACGAAACTTTTTACATTATCTTCTCATGATGTGATGAATATGTGTTAAACATTTTAAGTGAATTGAATATGATTTGATATTTTTTAAAATTATTTTAAAATAATGAAGAATAATTCGAGACTGCGGGGGGCCAGCTACAGTATGTGGCTCCCGAATTTTTATGCGGCCCCCCAAATTTTTATGTGCCCCCCGAATCTAGTGTATTTTTAGATTCAGGGGGACGCAATTTTAAATCGGCCCCCCGAATTCGGTGTAATTTTGGATTCGGGGGGCTATCGGCCCCCCCGATTACAATTCGGGGGGCTAGCGGGGAGCTATCGGCTCCCCGAATTAGAATTTGGGGGGTATGAAGCTCTCCGTCGGGATTTTTTTTTGACAGTTTTTGATAGTGATGTTTTGACTGTGAAAATTTTTTGTTCAAGGGTTTTTTCAATAAATACCCATACTTCAGAGGTATTTTAGAATTTACCCTAGATATGATCAATTCAAATCACATATTTGACACTACCATTTTTCACCTGGTACATAAATGAACACTTTTACTCTAGAAGCTTAGTGGTAGAGCGGTGTCAAAGATAGCCTCCGATAGAAAAAAACACATCTCGTACCAAGCCGCTGAGAGATCTGCATGCTGGAAAGAAGCGTGCAGGAAGAACTCCAAGCCCTGGAGATTCCCAAATAGGTCAACCTTTCAAAAAGGCTCTCTGAGCAAATTCGGCCTCACCACACCGCAGATCGGGAGCTCGTGTGGAACTTTTTCTTTCTGGCTCAAGTCTCTGCCCCTGCAACACTAAAAAGAAAACAGGAGAACATCCCATGCCAATGTATATTTAAACCATTGGTGAAGACAGTGATATTATTAAGGAGAACTTTAGAAAGCATATGTCAAAACGCAGCTAATCCAATCAACTGGAAAAAGGAAAAAAAAAAAACAAATTCAGCAGACTCAGCACCGTAACACCTATCCAAAGAAATCTCCACCATGTTCAAAATATAGCAATTCCAGAGACACCACCAAGTTAACGAACAGTTTGTATGACAAAGATTCCTATGACAAAGATTCCTATAACAAAGATTCCTATGCAGCCACATCTAGAATTTAAAGTTCAGGGGTAAAACCCTAATATCCTTATTAAAACAAAAAAAACCAATAGGAACAGATCCAACCAGTGACTACAATAAATGATTGTTCAAAAAGAGTATACTACTCGGACACAACAATTGAAATTTAGCAAGTTCGTGTTTAGGAAGATAGAATTTCTCCAAATTAACACACACAAACACAGAAGATTCAACTACTCTGAAAATCCAGAGTAAATCAAACCTAATTAAACCTACATAACATCATTAACACCACCCAAGACTCTCCCATCCCTAACTTCAACTTGCGAATCTACCTGTCCAACCCTCATTTGTTCCAAGTCTTGTATGCCTCCAATATTAGCCTGGCTTGATCCCTTACTAACTCCGTCCTCCTCGCAAAAAGCTCCAATTCAGCAAAGTGCAACTTTTTCCACTGCTCGTCTAACTCTGCCTTCTTCGACCCTTCAATCAACTCCAGCCCCCGCTTCACCACACTTTCCGGAAGTCCTACCACTCCCTGATTTTTATTGAAATCAAGAAGTTCATTATGAAGTTTGAAGTCGAGCATGAAAATAATTCCAAAATCATTTTTTATATACAAAGACTAAAATAATTTTTTATCCGTAATTTTATATCTTCAGCAGTTACACTTCCAACGTAAGTATGCATGTCACTATGCATACACATGAATTTGGTTCGATTTCCTAATCCTTTTAATTCAGGAATGCATGTCACTATGCATACACATGAATTCGATTCGGTTCCTAATCCTTTTAATTAGGATTTCTTAATCAATTCAGGGTTAGCATTATTTTGTTATGAATAGAGAGGTTAGTGAATCAATAGAAATAGAGGTAAAGTAGAGACGAAATAATGAATCAGATAGAAAACAAAATAGAGAGAAATATTATTTTTATTGTAATCTATGTTGTAGCTTTAGAGATATCTTGTTTTCTAAATTCTCTAATAATTTAATTTGGATGAAGCGGTTTCCAACTCACTTTGCAAAAAGGGTGCTGTGTATCTCCCGGTCAATATCTCTCTAGCAATAGATGAAAAGAAAAGGAGATTTATGAAGAAAGAGGGAGACATAGATGGGGATTGAATTTATGGAGAGAGAGAGAGAGGATAAGGTGGAAGTTAAATGAGTGGGGGAAAGTTAAACGTACAAGTTAAGTTTATATTTTTTCTTCGCCTTCCACCCCTCTTTTGACAGTGTGTTCCCCAATTTAAAAGGTAGGTCTCACGTTAGATCTTCGACTCTTAGTACCAAATTTCTAATAATTTGGATGAAGAGGTAAAGTCTTGTTATTCAATTGACACAATATCCTATAATTTATACCAAATTAGTTTTGACATAAATAATTTCACATACTACCCATTAAACAACATAACAATTGAAAAGACAAAAAAAAAAAGTCAAATTTTTATAATATTTGGTCTCGGCCCGGACGGACGCACTATTACGCTTCCTCCGTGTTTCATTAATGACGTAACCCCGGACGGACGCCTTTAATAACGCGCCGTCCGGTTTATTAAATGGCCGTTCCCCCCTGACGACGCCTTTTACCCGCGTCCGTCGTGGTTAAACCCGACGACGCTACTTCCCCTCCCGCCTCGTTCACAATTTTCCCTTTTGAAATGAGGGCTCGGTTTTTTTCGTTATTTAATTAAACACTTGAAGTAACTAAAGTCTAGAATGATAAAGAAATTACCACAGCACGCTTTTTTTTTTTGTTCGCTAACTAAACGAAAAAATTTCAAAGCTTCGCGGAAAAGTAGTTTTCGTCGCCTCGAGATTTTTTTCTCCGTGCAAAATCCAAAAACCCGCTTCGCTGGATTGATCGATTCGCTGCGGAACGGACGGTAAATTATCCCGTCCGGCCGGGGTAT
>CM039516.1:17264-36291 GCA_022432975.1 Begonia masoniana | reverse complement strand
TGCTTTGTTACCTCCCCCCAATAGCCCACATTCAGGCCTAATCTGCAGGCCACTGTGCCCCCTCTGGCATTTAGGCAAATAAGGTACCTGAGAGCTCCCCCGTACCTGCTTGCCTTTCCCTTGACATTTCCCCCTCTAAGGTCTTTTAACCCCTCTTTGCTGCTGCTGGGGCTGTGCTCTAGGCGCCAACCTGTGGACTGAGGGCGCATCTCTCGAAGAACTGTTGCTGGCTCCCTTCGTTGATAAACTCTGTCAACTGCCTCTATGTCAATCGCCCTGGCCAAATAACGACCAAAAAACACAACAAGCGGCAAACGCCCAAAATCCTTTAAACCAAACCTGAAATTTTAAACCGAACTATACTATTTGAAAATCACAAAACGTACACTAATATCCAAGAACACAATCCACTCACAACGTTCCCCAAAATCATTACTAAAACCTTTACAAATACAATTACCAAAACCCTACTAGATTTCCTAACTATTCACAAGATTAAAATATACAACTAACTATCCGCAACAAAAACACTTACAATTAAACTATCCACATCAAACGTTCACCTCCCACTAACCGAGACATCCAGTGGTCAAAACGCCCGACAAGCCTGCACCGGCGGACTCCGTACTCCTCCGACTGCAGCCAAGCCTTAGATAGTCTCATCTACCTCACTGTAAGTCTCGTCACCTACCACCACATACCACAAAAAAGGTAAGCCTACTGCCTTAGCACGTAGGGAATAATGAACAACACACGCCTAAATGCTCGACTTAACCTAACATGCAGGTTTCTACACTCTGTTGTTTTCTTTTCATTTCAGTTGAATTTATCTTTCACGCCAGGTGAATCAAGTAGGCACACGCCACACACAGTCAAGGACGGCCACACCTGGATCCCGGAGCTAGACCGGAGGCACACGTCCCACCAGCCAAGACGGCCAACCAAATCTCCCCAATCGATCGTGGAATCCTCATGGTTGCTCAAAGCACGAAACAGTCGAGGCTTTATACTCACGAACATTAGTACATGAGAATAGCATCTCAGAATAAATCCTTCGCGGGGTGCTCAGCAAGCACTAGCCGACGAAGAGCTATTTACTCGAGACCAAGTTGCAAATTGTTTCTTATCTTTCATTTCATCTTACCACTCAAGCATGCAAAAACACGTAATGTCGTAGTTTAGAAAATCATGAAGCATGACACACGATCATAGCACAAAGAAAACACAGCAAGCAAACAAATAATCCCTACGTTCTATGGGTAGGCCCGAAGGCAACAAACACTCATCCACTACGTACCTGGTGCCTCGGCTTCCCTAGCTCACTGTTTCCGATACTTCAATCGTCGAAGTTTCCTAAAATAATTGAAATTAGCGTAATAAGTCACCAATAAAATATAAGGATTCTTAAACCTAAAACTAAACAACACTTTACACAACTTCACACTCAAAACACTCAACCTAGTTTTTCCCCCAAAATTCGGACAGTCAAACTCAAAGGGTCACAAACTCTCTGTGTCTAAACGATTTTGACGTGCCACCCCAACTCGGAAACCTCTACCGTCTATTCTATTGAATATCAAATCAACCAAACAAACAATATGGCCCTACAAAATCCCTCAACATATCGGCCAACCATTGACTTCAAAACCGTTTGGCATATCACATTTCCAATCTTAATCAACCAGCAACCCACGCCAACTACTCCAGTCAACCAGTAAACACCAAATTTGGAAAGAACATCTAACATTTGAAGTTAAAATTCGGAATCACATTAGGGTTTCCAAACCCTACACAACATTCACCAAAACTACCCTAAAACCACTAAAAACAACCCCTTAACATATAAACTTAAAACCTAACAAAACGAACCTTACACCTTGGGAATCTCTGGAGGAAGGAAGAAGATTGAGTTCAATGGATGCCAAGAAGAATGTGGAGAGCAAGGGAGGAAGATGACAAATTTAATTTTTACCCATTTAACTAAAGTTTTCACTTTTGGTTTTCACCACCAAACCCTTCCTAAATTAAAAACAAACCTTCCTCTTTACACTGAATTCCAAACGTGAAAGGCTCCATAAAAATCACACTTTTCATTAGAATGCATACATTCTTTAATTCATTGGTTCCATAGGTTTGACTTTTCAACCCCTTTGGTTGAATGGTCAAACCATATTTTCCTCTTCTCTTTCACTTCCATGCATCAACCTTAAACTTGATAATTACACCTCCTAACACGTCTAATGTAAGTAGAGATGTTAAACGAGCGAGTCAAGCCGAGCGAGACCGAGAAAGAACCGGTCACCGAGCCTGACGAGCCAAACGAGCGGAGGACTAACGAGCCTGCTGTGAAAGGGCAAAAAATTAATTTCCATCAAAATAATAGTATAAATAGTTAAGACTGCCATCTCATCACTCTCTCTTCCAAAAAGAGCCACCAATTTATGACGACCACCACAGGCAAGGATTCCAAAGCATTTGAGAGAGATCTTCTCTTCTTCGATTTTCATTTTTATTCGCCAATGTTCTTTTAGTTTTATTTTGGTGAATTTCCTTCAACGAATACTCGCAAGACTTGATCGTTGGACTGAACTTGGTAATTGATGAAGAAAATGCGATTTCCCATCCCGGCATGCTCATCCCCTCCCGAGCGAAGAACCAATTTGGTAGTTCCCGATCTATCGGCGATCTTTTCGTCATGGCAAGAGAAAGCAGATCGGCGAACAGTTCGCGGTTGAGACTCTTACGTTTAGCGATCTGTGAACTGGCGGAACGACTGCTTCACACCGGAGAATGCGCTGACGCTACTAACGCTTCTGCACATAAATTCAAATTGCATTTACCTAGCAATTCGAAGAATCCTAGAAATATTAATTCTTCGCTTTTCATAGACAATGCTACAGAGCATTAACCAGAGTCTCAAGCAGTAAAATTACATACGCAGAAATCAATCCTAGCCAAGTTTTTTATTCTCCATTTTACCCATCGTTGAATTTTGTTTTCTTTTATCGCAATAGTTCTTCAGATTTACATTATAATTATCTTTCAGCCATCATTTTTAATATTTGTATAATTAATTATAGTGATTATCAATTAACAATATCCTCGTGGGATCGATACTTTCTTACTTATTACTTCGTTAGCGCCAGGTGCCTTGCGTGTAAGTGGTGTAAAACCGCATAACATTTTTTGGCGCCGTTGCCGCGGATTTGTTTAGTTGTGATTATGTTTGCTATAAGTACTTTATGTTATTTTACTGTCATTTATTTTATTTTGTTCGGAACTTATTTTTCAGATATTTTGATTTATTCCAGGACACAGAAGAGCACAGGATCTTGTACCCAGAGATTCCAGAAATCGAAAGGAACATTCAGAGCTAACGAAGACACAGCAGCAAACAGTTTATTGCAGGGAGAAATATGGCTAACGATAAATCGAAAGGGAAAATGCTGAAGCATTATTGATGATGAGATATACCTATTCAGAATTGGATTGCAATGCTACATCCAATGGAATCTCATCCTGGAATATCAGACCTGATCTTCCGTGCCAATTCGAGCTAACACCAGTGATGTCCAAATGTGCTCTCAAACTGTTGGAGCAATTTCACTGGACTATCACAGATAATCACTCATCGCCATTTTAAGGCGACTCTTCTCCCATTGTCGACGATGCTGGCCCCGGGGTGGACCGTCTTGGGGTGGGGGTGCTGGGCGTGCCAGGCGGGCTGGCTCCCGCGCGAACGACCGGCCCGTTTCCTGCTCGTTTGGCTCGTCCCTGGCCGGCTCGGAGCCTAAAGTATGGGCTCATCTCGGACCCGCCAACGGACCATCGCCAGGGCTCTCGGCCCGCCTACATAACCGCGCCGCGCCAGCCTCGCTCGCTACTGAACATTTTTACCCTATTTAAACTAAAGTTATACTTTTGTTTTTCACACAAACCTTACTAAAATTTTAAAAAACAAAACCCGTCCTCTTTAACTAATTCCCAACGTGAAAGATCCATTAAAATCACACTTTCATTCATTACTGCAATACCATTCTTTAAAATTGCATTGGTAAGGTTTGAATTTCCAAACCCTTTGGTTTGAATTGTCAAAACCCCCCATATTCTTCCTATTTCTCTTTCACTTACATGCATCACATTAAACATGAATACTTACACTCTACAAACACGTCTAATAGTAAGATAGAGGATGCTTTTAACGAGCGAGTCAAGCCGAGCCGAGCGGAGAGAAAGCCGGGCTCAACGAGCATGAAGAGCCCCAAAGAGCGGACCACGACGCCTGTGAAAGGGCAAAAAAATAATTTATTTAACACAAAAGAATAGTATATAGTTATACTGCATCTCCATCAATCTCTCTTTCCAAAAAGAGCCCCCATTTAATGACGACCACACATGGGGGGGGGGGCAAAATAGGATTCCAAAGAATTTGAGATTAGATCTTATCTTCTGCTATTTTAATTGTTATTCGCAAAGGTTTTAGTTTATTTTGTGAATTTCCTTCACGACTACTCGCAAAGGACTTGATAGTTGGACGCAACTGGATATTGAGAAGAACATGGCGAATTTCCATCCACGGCATGCTCATCCCCTCCCGAGCGAAGAAGCCAAGTTTGGAGTCACGATCTATCGGCGATTTTTATTCATGGCAAGAGAAAGCAGATCGGCGAACGTGCCGAGGGTGGTGGAGACTCGACGTTAGCGATCTGTGAACGGAGGAAGACGGCCTTAACAGGAGAAGGCTGAGACGGAACTAACAGCTTATGCACAGAATTCTAAATTGAATTTACCTAGGCAATTAGAAAGAATCCTAGAAATATTGAATTGCTTGTGTTCAAGGACAATGCTACAGAGCATTACCAGAGCAGCAGCAGTAAATGCATAACGAAGGATAAGAAATCATCCTAGCCAGGTTTTATTCATCATTTTAACCTCGTTTGAGTGTTTCTTTTATCGATAGTTATTCAGATTTTAATTATATATTTTCATCCATCATTTTTAAATTTTAAAAATTATTATAGTGATAATTCAATACAATACCAGTGGGATTCGATACTTACTATCTATTATTCGTTAGCGACTGGGCCTTTGGTGACGGTGTTAAAACCATACAAGTGTTGCGCGTTGCCGGGGATATGTTTAGTTTGATATTTTTGCTATAATATTTTATGTTATTTTTACGTTTTATTTTATTTTGTTTCCTATTTTTCAGAATTATGATTATGCCGGCGGACGAAGAGATCGCACAGGATATTGTACCCATAGACCAGAATCGAAAGGACATTCAGAGCTAGACGTGAAGACAAAGCAGCAAGCAACAGTTTATGAGGGCAGAAAATACTGGCGAAACGGTTAGAAAAGAAAGGGAAAAAATGCTTGAAAGATTATTTGGATAAGATCTACCTTTCAGAATTTTGCAATTAATACTCCAAATGATCTTCAATATCTGGGAATAGTTCAAGACCGATCTTCGTGCCATCAGATGCCGAAAAAAAACAGTGATGTTCCAAATGCTCAAACTGTTGGACAATTCACTGGAGCTATCACAGTACTCCGCATCGCCATTTGAAGGCGATTATCTTCTCCAAAGTGTCGCGATATGGCCAGGGGTGGGTGGAGGGGGGTGGCGGTGCTGGGGCGGGCCAGGGGGATGGCTCACAGAGTAACGAGACCCCCGGCACGTTGCCTGGCTAGTTTGCTAGTCACTCGTCGGATCGTGAGCTAAAATTCTGGGCTCAGCTCGGCCCGCATAACGGGACAAGCCAGGCTCGGGGGGGGACCGTACAGTAACGAGCCGAGCCAGCTCGGCTCGCTACTGTAGCGGGCGAGCGGCGGGCTGGCGACGCAACATAATAGGAAACATTCGCGGTGTTACAGCGTAGGCACGCGGGCCCAGGGCCCACCTTTGAGTTTTTTTTTTATTTTTTTTTAAATTTTCATATGCTATTATGTTTTGACCCGACATTTTCTGAAGTATTTTAACGTATTTTGGGCTGTTTCCCAATAAAATTTGAGGTTTCGCAAAACCCGAAAATGAGTAAAAAATTTACGAAATTGTTTAAATACAATTTTAAACGCGGGGTGGCTAGCAAAGTACGTGCACCGAGGGGGCGGGGTCGGTGGGCGTTACAGCAATCTAGCACTTTGGATCATCAGTGTAGGTCTCAGTACACGTAGAGGAACGAGGATAGTTTGTTTTGTTAACGTATTTCATGCGTCGAAAAAAATTAGAGGTGACCTGTAGTAGTGACAATATTGTGATATATATTGAAATATTTAGTTATAAGGAAAATTTGAGGAGGTATTAATGATTCTAGTGGACAAAATGTTGGAAATTAAATTACTTAGATTGAAGGTGAGGATTAAGATTTAAAAATTGATCCGTAAAGTATTGTAGTGTTGCTTAATTGAGAAAATATGGAGATTGGACTTATTAGAATTAGTATATTCTTGAGGAATATAGTACATTAAAGAAAAGTTAAGAACCTTAGGTTCAAATTACAGCTGCGGGTGTTAATCTGAAATGATTATGTTAGAGAAATCGAGGGAAAGTTTACATTAGTGAAGAAAATATGTAAAAACTCTTGCAAAGATAGAATAATGCTTTAGAATAACTTGGTTCGAAGGGATGATAAATAGGAAGTTCTAATTAGACTTGAAATTTTGAGATTTTAATTTTATTCAAAATGAAGTCAAGTAATCTCAGGAATTAAATTATGTGGTTAGTGCAAATTTATCGGAGACCATGATAGATAAATACCTTGCTAAATAATTGATGCATATTGGATCAAATTAAATGAAGTGGACGTAATTATGAGATTTATATTCAGTGTGTAGTTAGACGATCATTGTTGACGAACCATAAGGATGATATTGTACCGTGGGGACTAATTTACTTTGAGGATGTAGTTGATTGGATGAACTCGAGGATATATTACATAGATCAATTATATATGTAACATGAAAGTTATATGATCGTTATGAATAATAGATTTGAGGATATAATTGGTTGAGGAAAAAAGTTCTAGAGAAAAAGTATTGAGTTAAAATTTATAACAATTTGTTTGAATAACTATGGAAATGAGAAGTAGTAGAAAGTGCATGGGTATGTAGAGGCTTCTATGTTGTTTTATGTATTATCTACTATTACTGTTTGTAGGAATATGCTATCGTGTCATATGAGTGCAAGGCGCCAGAGGAGCACGGTAGAGGAGTATGTGATGCTCAAAAAACTATCTTTGATGTTTCTCAGACAGCCTCAGTTTTTTAAGTTAATTTTCTCCATTTGTGTGAACATGATTTAGCACAGTTTTTTTATTAAGAACCTCAATAGTTGACTAGGGTCAATATGTATGGAAGAGCATGAACCTTGGGGATATATTAGTAAAACATAATAGAGCGTTATGAGTGTTGTTTTCAAAAAACACCCCCCGGTCCTACCACATTACAAATTGTGCCCCATGTATTGCTCCATCATCGTATGGCAAATCATAGCACCTTGGATTCGTCAGGAGTGTAGGTCTCAGCTACACGTAGAGGAACAGAGTAGTTGTTTTGTTAACGTATTCATGAGTCAAAAAAAATTCGATGCCTCAAAGCATTGGACTGGGGAATCTCCATTACGATTGGAGGAAACGGTTCACCCGATGAGCCGATGTAGATCCACCAAATGGACGATAGTTGCTCCTTTTACTTTGCCTATGGCGAGGAAAGGAAAAAGCTCACTTGGCCAATAACCCACAAATTTATTTGTATTGTGTTTTGTAAGAACAACCCAATTTCCATTGCTTGGTCCTGTAATCATTGAAACTAGACCGCAATTCTTTGAGTACGCTACACAGAGTTTAATACACTTAGACGTAATATTTAATCACTTGCTGAAAAATTATAAAAGTAGGTCTCCCACATTTTATCCCAGTGATATGATCTAGCGTAATACCCATTACTACAGCATTATCCACTTGAATGGCCTCCTGAACTTGAAGATCATAAACATCTCGTTTTGTGAACGACGTATGCCGGAGAATCGGTTATAAGTCTTATCATTTGGTTATGGCTTGAGTAATGTCGGTTATTATCTACTTTAGTTTTAAGTTTAACGAAAATGTGAGAAACACTTACAGTCAATAAATAGATATAGAATTACGAGCTCACATAATTTTAGGATTAACATGGAACGGGAGAAGATCTGTGAAAATGTTTGAGATATTGAAAATAAAGACAGAGCGAAACTACATACGACCCATCGGCTTTACGGAAATTCTTTTGATCAGAAAGATCAGAACCAATCAGATACTTACCATGGTTGCCCTTCTACACATGCGGATTATCCGCACGATGCGAGCTGTCGCTCCAATAAAAAACTGTAGTCTTCTTCGGCTTCATCCTAAGGATTGCAAAGTGAGATGGCAAAGACAGGTAAGTAGGGACTTTTGAGACCTGCGTGAAAGCTATTGTATATGGACTTACTTGGGAACGCTTGGGCTCATCATATTTTCTATCAGTTCTTCGGATTGGAAACAGTGTATATGGGGACACAACAGTTCTTCATCTGAGCAAAAATCAGCGGCTTTACCATCATTTGAAGCATCAATGTCCAAATTTGTCAGAACAACAATGGGTTTTTGTAACACGGGAGTTTTCTGAATAAATTAGTTAATTTATTTGTGTTACTTATCGGTTAATTGTGAAAAATTTTTCTCTAGAGTGCCGGTGGAGAGTGTACCGAGCTAGCGTGAGAGTAATTAGGAGAATTGGTAAACGAAAAAAACGGGGTTTGAAGGGAATTCAAAAAGGGCAAAACGGTAAATAATAAAATAAAAAAAAAAAAGAGAAACAAACGAAAAACAATATTATTGTTTTCTTTTTAAAACAACGACTGGCTTCGGTGAAGAAGCATGCGTTTTGTTGTACCCGGCGAGAACATGCGGAGTGGCGGGTGAGTGAGCGACCATCGCCGATCAACCATGGCGGACGCGACGCGTTCCGGTCAGGCAACGCCGGCGAATCCAGGGAAGGCATTTGGTGACTAGCGAGAAAAAAACGGTGGTTAAGTTATCACTCTTGCACTGTTTTGGTTTTGCTTGAGGCGAGAATGGTGAGCAGCTTGGCTCCGACCACCAGCATTTTTGGCTAGTCTTTGCGGCAAATAGCCGGGCTTGAACTGGCGTGAAGTGTCAGGCAAGGGGAGAACGACGATTGGGGTTGAAAGCTGAGCACCCCAATGTGTGATTCGGGTTTTTCCTGGGTAAGACTTGGAATCATTAAATTGGCTAATTGAGTGTTAGAGGACGATTGGTGAGAAATTTGTGGACTTGGTGTTTTTTTTCTTTTAGTTTGGATTAAGTTGAGATTTTGGACGATTTGAGTCGGACCCATTTCTGTTTTGGTGAGCTGACCGAGCTCTAAGTATTTGTTTTGAATTCTTTTATGTATATTAACTAGGTTAATAGGGGAGTATGTGGCCGCTGAACGAGTTTTTCGATAGGTGTAGAAAAAGTTACCCCGCGCGTTAGAGTTTGAGCCGGTTTGACCGAAACCAATTACTGACCGTTCAATTGGAATGGGTCGGGAGAAGCTAGAAATGGTAGTGTTAAGAGGATTGGTGGGTTTAAGTCTAAATACAACGATTGATTCTTAATTGTGCTAGGTAGACAAAGGTGAAGTTACGTGTCGAATCTGAACAAAGCTAGGACGTCAAGTAAGTAGTAGTGTGATTGAGAATGTTGTGAGTCGCCCGAAGGGATACAACACAGTGTTCGTATGTGTGCGTTTGTGCAGGTTGTAGTCAGTTTTTGTAGTTGGTAGAAGAGGCGACGTATGGTGTGGAGAGTCGAGACAGGGGCTGGGGTGTGACTGGGGCCCCGTTCCAGATGGGCTGGAATGGTGGCGACGTGCCGATGGCAGCGCGGTGTATCGACGACTGTCTCGGGCGGTTGCACTTCGAGTCGAGACAGGGGCTGGGGTGTGACTGGGGCCCCGTTCCAGATGGGCTGGAATGGTGGCGACGTGCCGATGGCAGCGCGGTGTATCGACGACTGTCTCGGGCGGTTGCACTTCGAGTCGAGACAGGGGCTGGGGTGTGACTGGGGCCCCGTTTTCAGATGAGCTAGACCCGGTGGCCACGTGCCGATGGCAGCGCGGTGTATCGACGACTGTCTCGGGCGGTTGCACTTTGAGTCGAGACAGTGGGGGGTTTTTTTTTTTTTTTAGGATGTGATGGGGGCCGTTTGCGGGACGAGCTGAGCGGTGGTGAAGTGTGATGACAGGCGGTGCATCAACCACTGTTCAGGAGTTGCCATTTCGAGTCGGGATAGAAGGGGGAGAACGTTTTGGTTGGGACTTGTGCACTCTGCCTTTAGGTTTCAGACAGTTTATGTTCCAAGCACTCTCTTTCTGGAGCTTTGAGCTTATAGTGGTTCTGTGGTGCTAGGTAATGCTGAGCAGAGGGGGGAGTACTCGGACCCTGACCAGGGGTTAGCTGACAGTGGTGATGTGACGGACCCGAAGCCCGGCTGGTAGCAGTGTTAGGGCGACCGACCATGGAGCTGGACACGGTGTCGATCGGGCGTAGGGTCTTTTTGATTGTCTTGGGACGGTGGGCATTTGGTAGTATATGTTTACAGGTCCAGGGTGTTGTGTCATTCTACATGTGATTTTCTTCATTTATGACCGATAGATTTTATTGATAGTGTGATGTTGTTAGAGATTTTGTATAATGGGTTCGTGAGTAGGAACACTTAGGTGGCTTGGAGATCTGAGTGGTTTGCAAGGTACTTAGGCAAAATTTTGGAGGCGCCATTTTTAGGCGTCCCTCTGCGATTTTTGGGAAAGAACGCCGTGGTGTCTTACAGGTAGATTAAAGTAATTAGTAAGTATAAACCGGTTAGGTGAGCTAAGAGAACTTGGAAGGTCAGCTTTAAATTGGTCGCGTGAGGTTTATTGGTGAGTGTTCTAGGTTGGGGCTTTAAACGGGTGAGCTAGTGGAAAGGAGTGTCAGTCAGTGAGTCCCTGTAGTGAACCGGGTCGGGGAGACTAGGGGCGTTACAGTTTTAGCTGCACAAAACCACTAAACAGAGTTAGAATCAAGAATTCCAAATAGAAAAGAAAATAAATTATAATTTAGTTCATCAAATTTCATCAAATACAAATATAAATTTAAAGAACAGCACCTGCAAGGTAGATTTTTCAGGAGCGGATAATCGAAAGCAGGCTGCCTAAACATGTATATGCAATCTACATGTCTTCCAGCAGCGAATGCAAATATTATCAAATACAAAGATGATTAGATACAAAATTTATGATCCATAATTACTATTATATATATACACACACCAAAATGCACCGCACAGAAGAGTTTTACATGAAAGACTGGAAGGGTTTTGCGGCCTTCAGTCTTCTCTTTGTGGGATGAACATGACGGCAAAAAATTCATGGACGAAGCAATAGAGTCCCATTATTGTAGACAGCAAGAACAGCTTTGCCCCCATGACTGTAAATCTATGGCAGAATGCAGCTTCAGATTTTGGGGTTATAAAGAAAAACACAAGCTTGATCATTATAAGGCAATGCCCTGCTGGTTGTTCATCATTATGATTCGGTCGTTTTAGCGTTACCATTATTTGACATTCTTCCATATTTTGATCATTGAATCTGGGTGATTTGCATGCATGTCCCTGCAAAATGAATTACTTAAGAATTTCCATAACTTCATCATGCCGAGCCACGGGAGTCTATGATCTTTCAAGCTTTTCATTGCTCAATTTGTATTCGAATTGTACTGTAACAACCCGGTTCTAACGAATCAATGTACCTTGTAAACTATAAGTGTAAGTTTATATAGGAATGAAATTGGGAGAAATGTGATTAGGTTAATAAGTGACTAAGTGAGGGCTAAAGGTAAATAGCAATTTATAGTGGATAACGTATTTAAGGAAAGGTTTAATGAGGTTTAGCAGCCACTGTTCACCATTTAGTTTTCACTCTCAGCTCCTCAGTCAGCAGAGCGCTCTAGGAGATTCCCTTTGAGTCCTCAAGCAAATTTCTCGACTTCGGTGAGTTCCTTCGTTTTTTATGTTTTGGTGTGTTAGATATAGAGGGAGTGCAATGTGTGTGCTTTTTGAAATTGTGTGGTGAGAGTAGTTCGGTATGGAGTAGAATGGGAATGCTGAAATGGGCAAATATTGCCAATAGCTTCCTTAGCTCAGGACAGTAGATAAGGATTAGTGAAGATTTAATCTATTCTGCAAGATTTTAGGGAGCAGATTTTGAAGTAGCTGCAGCCGAGATTTTCTAGGAGTGAAGTAGTTTGCTGCTTTGGCCTACATCCCAGAACCTAGGTGTATGCAGGTTGACTGTTTTCTGTATTTCATGCCTATGTTTGTAACGATCTGAAAATGAATGTAATACACTGTTATGGTAAGGCATGACAAGATTAGAAAAGATCAGATATTAAGGGAAATAATCCGCTTCTTAATCGATGAGGATTTATTACTTTGGGAGAACCGATCGCACTCCCATTGGAATTGAGGGTCAGATCAGCTGTTAAGGGAACTAATCCGCCGCTTAATTGAGAAGAGGATGTATGCCTTTGGAACAGATTGATCCACTTCCAAGGAACCGAAGGATCAGATCAGTGAAAGAACAAATACAACTGAAATGTGAAAGTAGAAATTGCATGGGACTAGGACTTATGTTTCAGCCTTTCATTTCATTATTGCTTTACTGCTTAGCATTAGGCTAATAGATGAGTTTGGTGATGTAGGTGTCAAGGTAACTACTGGAGATTCTCCTGAGTTCACTGAGGACTAGGTAAGTTGAAGGAGCCCGGAGATGCCACGTTGGGTGAATGAGGCGGTTTAACACTTGTCTTGTAGGGGAAGTTTCAATAGTAAGTATAATTGAGGGTGCTGGGA
The DNA here is from genome assembly GCA_022432975.1 of Begonia masoniana. Classification (NCBI taxonomy): domain Eukaryota; kingdom Viridiplantae; phylum Streptophyta; class Magnoliopsida; order Cucurbitales; family Begoniaceae; genus Begonia; species Begonia masoniana. The sequence goes on along the minus strand of CM039516.1, from coordinate 23,377 downwards.
TTGTAATGACAGCAGTTATGCGATGTTTTAATACCTTGGGGAGTTTTCTTTTAGTAGAAAACATGAATTTGGTTTTATTGGTAGTTTGTCATTCTGGATTTCAGTAAGTCGTGAATTCATTTCATTTGAATGGATAAAGTAAATTTACAAGTTATTTATTCGGAGTCACTTTGATTCGAGTAAGTGGTGGGGTTATCCACCCTCCCCCCCCAACCTCCCTGTTGTTCACCGGTAGATGTAGCACCGGCTGGATGCTAAGTATGTTGTGCAAAGGTAGATGTAGTCTTACCGGGATGGATGTTGAGTTGGTGGTTACTTGGAGAGGTAGTCATCGGGGATATTGAGGTTTGTAATGTGTGAGCGGTGAGATGTTTCGTTCAGCTCTACGCTGAGTAAATATTTGTCGTTTTGTGAGCGGTAGATGTGGAGTAGTAAATTTTGTCTGGTTATTGACCGGTGGATGTATTGGTTTGCTTCTACTGCTGAGACATTTATTTCTGATTCTGCCGTGACACTGTTGAGCGATAGGGGGGGGGGGGATGCCTCTTGGTTCTATTTCTTTGCTGGAAAATTCGCGGTATAGGTGTTCTGTCTTCTTTGTTACTTATTTCAACGCTTGACTTTAATATTTTATTAATAAGAAAATGTGGTTATATAAGTGAATTTCCGCTGCAAGTTATGATTTTAAATAGTGTCAAGGTTTGACCGTTGAGTGAAGTTTTAAAAAATTTCCTCAAAAGTCAGAGTTCGGTTCAATGTTTTGAGTAGCGACGGGTTTATAAAACTCAGGGCGTTACAGTTTGGTATCAGAGACTTCTGTTCAACCGTTCAAAAGATTATCATATTGACATCGTCGCATGGAAGTACTCACAAACGGTAAGGTGTTTATGTTAACCTTAGTTATCGAATTTATGAGAATAGTTAACTGTTAAGGATTTAGTGTAATAGCTAGACGACCAGGAAGACCAAGATTACAAGAGACATACCAACTCTGAGACGGGAGGAGGCTCGAGTGTAATAGGCAGCTGATGAATTTATGCGTCAGCAGGACAGATATAGGGCGTAAAGCGAAACCAATAGGTATGTTGTTGAACCGAGAAGACAAAGAAGTGCCAATGGGGTTCCAGCAGTGAGCATTTGGAAGACCGATTTCGGAGGCGGCAGCGCCAACTTGATGAAAAGCAACAAATCCGATTGTGCTGAGGGGGCTTAGGAAGATAGAGAGCAGTCAGAGGTGCCAAACATAAGAGAAGGAACAAAGTTACTATGACAATTTCCTTGGTAGGAATGCTCAACTTGGTGGTGAAATATAGAACCACCATGATGTTTTGCATGTCGTGTAACATTCCAGGCTGAATTTCTATGGAATATTTTAACAGCACAAATCCACTGCAAAGAAGGTTAGAGTTCTGAACTGGAAGCAGGGCCAGGGTCTGTGCCGACGATAGCCCTTGGCAATTTGGGTCCCTGAAGGTTTGCTAGACATTTTGCTCAACAAGAACGAGATAAGGTGTTTCAGTTTGTGCATGGAAAATGGACCGTCGGAAATTTACAGAGGAGTTAATGTTGGGGTATAAAGGGCTTCATTTATTGACGTTGTGTCCACAGCGTTGGAGGTGGAAGAAGCTGAAATGAAATGTTTCGAACCCGAAGGAAGGCCTGCGAACGTTCATCCAGCCCCAACATGAGAGGAAGAAGAGGCCCAGGACGGCGAGTAACCAAGGAACAGGAATGAAGATATGGCTACAGGTGAAGTTCCCTAGTGCCCGAAATGTTTGAAGAGTCACCTGGGGCGAGTACGATCGGAACAGGAAAAGTGTTTAAACTGTGAGGAGGTGGACAAAGTACAGAGATTCCGAAGCCTAGAATCACCCGGAGCTTCAACGTGAACAAAGTCCATATCAACAGGGACTGCCCAGCTTAAAGAATGGTCCTGCTATGCTGAACGAGGATATTCTCCATGATGGAGTGGGTGATGAAGACCAGCTGCTGTGGTGCAGGTACCATATTGATCAACTCTGTGCCTGTTTTACTTTACTGATTCTGGTCAACAATTCCTTGATAGCATCTACCATTTGCTGTTAAGTTAGATGTACAGTTTACCCTTCTATGCATGTGTGTAAGGTGCGACCCGCCGGTGAACACATGCACTCTAACCAAATAATGCTTGGTCAGTAAGGTGTTAGTAGGGAAACGGAGTTTGATGCTGATCTATTATTTATGATATAATGGGCTTGATGTAATCCTAGGACTGGATTGGTTGTTTCAACCGTATGCCACAATAGATTGTAGGACTTGATTAGTTAGTTTTCAATCTCATGGTGGTTTGAAGCATACTTTCCAAGCTTGAAGAAGAGTAAGGAAATGTCTGTATGGCTTCTACCAATTGTTAGACCCTATCCATGCCAGCGTATTTGCTTCTTGGACAACGTTTAGACACACATTTGTGGAAAAGCAAGTCTCAAAAATGTCTTCGTTTTCCAAATTTCCCAAAAGGATTTAGATCACTCCTTGCTTCTGCGCCAGACAAAGAAATGAATTGGTGTGGCTTTATCCAGCGCGAGCCTGTATTAAAACATATCGATTAGCACTAGGTCAAGGAATTAAAGACACAGTTGGAGGAATTATTGGAAAAGGGGTTCATACGCCCAAGCTTTTCACAGGGGGGTCACAGTTCTTATGTCAAGAAGAGGATGGAATCAATGGGTGGCATTGATTATCGAGAATGAACAAGTTACATCGTTCAGAACACTATCCCCTGCCACGGATGAGGATTTGTTTGAAAGCTTAAGGAGCGAAGTTTCTCTAAGATTGCCAGGTCGGGTATTAACCAATGGAAATCACATATGAAGCTATTCCCAAGATGCTTTCGCCAAGGTATGGACATAGAATTCTTGGTATGTCTTTGATGACCAATGCACCAGCAGCCCTTAATGGACCTTATGATAGAGTGGTTCACGAATACTTAGATAAATTTGTCATAGTGTTTATTGACGATATCTTATTTATTAACTACTAGGAGGAGCAGGCAAAGGCATTTGAACTGGTATTGGGAGTATTAAAGCAAAGTCAAACTTTATGCTAAGTTCTCCAAGTGTGAGTTTTGGTTGGACGAATTCACTTCTTGGTCATGGTCTCGAGTGATGGGATATCTATCGGCGATCCAACAAGGTTCAAGCAGTTACGGGTGGCCCAAACCAAAGAATGGAAAGATATCAGAGTTCCTTAGAGGAGCAGGATATTACAGCAAGTTATCAAAGATTCTCGAAGATTGCAAAAAACCCCTCACTCGGCTAACAAGGAAAAACATGAAGTAGGTGTGGGACGGTGATTGGTGAGCATGTTTTCAGACTGAAACAAATGGACCAATGTTATCTGAACCACTCCCCGTTGCGAATGAAAAGTTTAGCATTTATTGTGATGTTCACGGTTGGATTGCTGTGTCTTGCTGAAGGATGGAAAAGGGATGCTTTGTCCCTATAGACAGGTAAAAATACATGAGAAGAATTATCTACACATACTTAGAATTAACGCGGTGGTTTTTGCAGTAAAGATTTGAGGCATACTTGTATGGACAGATCTTGTGATATATTTTCAGATCATAAGAGCCGGAAGTATATTCACAAGAAGAATTAAATATGAGCAACGCCGGTGTGGGAGTTGTAAGGAGTATGATTGAGCTAAAGACCACCCCGGCAGGAATGGGGAGCTGAGCTTTGAGCAGAGGACAACATCAGTCCTACATTGGTTTGACATACCGGTAACATTGCGACTGAATTCAAAGCTTTAACCAGAAGCTGTGTCCAGTGGTCAGCCATATTTCGGCCAGCTCATTGAGACTACTATAATTTGAGAGGATAAGAAAGTAGACGATGATGTTGAGTGCAATAAGTAAAATTGAGATGAAAATTTACTATAATTCGGATTTCAAACTAGTCTAGTGAGGGAGGCCTTAATTTAAGAATAGGTGGGGGGGGTTTTTTTTTTTTTTTTTTTTTTTTTTTTTTCTGCCAATAAAGAAACTTCGAGATTGAGACCTTTCGGAAGCACATTTCTAGACTCTCTGTTCATCCGCGTCAAAAAGTACCGAGACTTAGACAGCTTTTTTGGTGGGCCACTATGAAAAGACACGTTGGCGAGTACGTAGCGATTGGGTTTAGTTGCCAGCAAGTTAACGTTGAAACATCAGAGGCCTGACTGAAATGGGCAACCAATTACCAGTTCGAAATGGAAGTGGAAAACAAAACGATGGACTTGTGTTGGATTGCTAGGACAGCAAGGGAAATGATACATTGGGTGATAGTCGATGTTTAACCAATAGCCCTTTCTTGCTATGAAGATGACATACTTATGGATCAGCTCGCGAATTGTATGTGCCATGAGATTGTTAGATTGCAGGGAGTTCAAGCACTACAGTTTCAAACGAGACTCTAGATTACATCTAAGTTTTGGCAGAGTTTACATAATCTATGGGTACACAGCTCAGCTTTAGCCCACCTTTCCCCTCAACCAGATGGACAATCTGAAAGGACTATTTAGACATAGAAGATATGCTTCGAGCATGTGTATTAGAATTCCAAGGTTCTGTGGAGTCAATTAGTTATCCTTGGTGGGTTTCTTATAATAATAGTTTTCACGCAACAATAGGTCTGGCACCATCTGAAGCGCGTAGGATAAATGCGCTTCCTTGTATGGGAGGAAGTTGGTGAAACACACTGATTGGTCCTGCTATTGTGCCAGCAAACAGTGGAAAAGATTTCACGCATCGCGACAGAGATTTTGGCAGTAGAGTCGACCGAAAAGTTTATGCTGGACGTAGACGTAGAGAATTGGAGGTGAGGTAGGGGATGATGTTTTTTTAAGGTAATAACCGTTCAAAGGGTGTGAGATCTGGTAAAAGAGGCAAGTGAATCCCAGGTTGCTTGGACATTTTTCAAACTGAAAAGGATGGGAAAGTAGCTTACAGCTACAGTACCCGCATCTAGGGAAGGATCCATAATGTGCTCCATATCCGTTGAAGAAGTGGTAAGAGATCCATATCAGGGTGGGAACAGCAGAGTATTAAAGTTCATCCCACATTAATTATGAAGCGAAACCAGCAAGGATCTCGACTATGCTGTGAAAGTGTTACGACAACAAAGAGGTCTCGCTGGTGGAAAGTCTTATGGCATATCAGAAAGAGGAGACAACTTGGGAGCACCAGCAAGACATGATGAACCAACATCACAGAATTTCAGGTATTGAATTTTGAGGACAAAATTCTTTTAAGGAAGGTAGATTGTAACACCCGGTTTAGAACGAATCAATTTACCTTGTAAACTATTAAGGGTACGTTTTATGGAATGAAAGTGGGAGAATTGTTGATTAGTAATAAGTGACTAAGGAGGGCATAAAGGTAAATAGCATTATAGATGATCACGTATGAAGAAAGTTTAAAGAGGTTTAGCCGCACTGTTCACCAGTTCTTGGTCGACTCTAGTTCCTCAGCTCAGCAGAGCGATCAGGAGATTCCCTTTGATTCCTCAAGCGATTTCTGACTTAGGTGAGTTCCTTCGTTTTCTTTATGTTTTGGTGGTTAGAACCAGAGGGAGTGCAAGGTGTGTGGTTTTTGAAATTGTGTGAGGAGAGTAGGTTCGAGTATGGAGTAGAATCGGAATGGCTCGAAGGGGCAAAAAATGCCAAACTAGCTTCCTTAGACTTCAAGACAGTTAGATAAGGATTAGTGAAGATTAATCCTATATTTGTCAATGATTTTAGGTGAGCAGATTTTGAAGTAGCTGCAAACGCGCATTTTCTAGGTCGGAAGTATGTTGTATTCGGGCCACATCACAGAATAGTAGGTTGCTGCATGTTTGAGGTGTTCTGTATGTCAGCATTATTGTTTTGAAAGATCGAAAATGAATTTATATAAAATGTTATGGTAAGGCATGAACAGATAGAAACAGATCAGCTATTAACAGAATTAATCATCCCCTTAATAGAGAGAGGATGTTATACTTTTGGGAGAACCGACACTTTTCTTTGGAATTGAGGGATACGATCAGCTGTTAAGGGAACTAATCTGCCGCTTAATGTGAGAAGAGAGGTATGATTTGGGAAATTTTTTTTTTTTT
>CM039515.1:45901433-45922387 GCA_022432975.1 Begonia masoniana | reverse complement strand
TGACATTTTAACGTTGACAACAAACAATGTAAGGAGATAGTGTTGCAAACTGATGTGATTGGCAACGATTGCGAGGGTAGAATTCTTTCCACTGAGGAACAGTGCAAAAGGATTTTGGATATTATTTTTACAGTTCATTTAGTCATACAAACATTTGAAAGTTTCTACACCATAAGGACCATAGTAATAAGGTGAGGATTTTTGCGCAATAGGTAATTCGGCACAAACCTATCATCAAATGAGACTGGAGAAGAGGAATCTTCGAATTATATTCTAAGATCAACAAAACGTGTGCATGAGGCAATCCAGCTTTTGGAATCTATGACTATAGAGCTTACGATATAAGGGGCAAAAGATTTGACCTTTTAAATAATCTTGATATCATTCTTATATTTCGTCTGTATTTGGAAAACAACTACTATAAATCAAGTCTATTGTGGGCTTCTTAAAAAAGAAGCAGCTCCGATTTGATCTGTAAGTTCAGATTGAAAGTTTATTTGTTAGCAAGATATCAGGTTTTCCAAATCCTTGCACAAAAAACATTGCATCCATTATAAGTAGAATCTGATGATAAGTAGAATGTTTTATGAAAATAATTGAACAAACTATAACTGATTCAATATATAGAAACATAGATCAGATATTGTAAGAGGGGGGGGAAGGAAATTAAAAACTTTGAAATTGGTAGACATGAACCTATACCTACCATGAAATGCCGAAACGGTCAAGTCTTGTAGCTATGATGACAGGTCGCTTGTCAATTACTGCAGAAAGAAGCGTAACCAGTCAAACAAGCTAAACACTAGAAGCCTTGTTAGTGTACTAACACAAGACAACTATAAGAAAAAACAACAAAGGTGATCGTATGCAAAACAAAGAAAAGCTGCGAAAGAGGAAGAAAAAGAGAGTACTGTGAACAACAAGCAAGACTACCCAACTTGCACGTGTCCCTTATATGACATTTTCAGTAAGGAACATGCCAACCGCGACACATTAGCTCTATTGCCATGACGGTAAACAAAAGTAACATTATGTAAGGCAAGGGTTGAAAATATAGCTTTAATTCTCTATTAATATATTTAGGTCATGATATGTTTAATAGGTTCATGGTTTAAGTCAATGTAGTTGTGAAAGTGTATATAGGAAGTTGTAATAGATACCATTAATGCATTATGAATTAATGAGAGGTGCATGTATTGCCCTCAAATATGTACCAAGTAGTCCTATAAAATAGGATCTATGTCTAAGCCTTTAGTTATCAAGTCATTATTCAAGAAGTCATTTATTAATATAGTTTGCTCTCTCTATTGATTTCTCTTCTCTACTCTTTCTCTTAAACTACTCCTTCCTCATTCCAACAAATTGGTATCAGAGCTCGGATTTTCGATCTTGTCGAAATGTCGAATTCTACATTCCTTTCAATTTCCCTCAACTTACAAAAGATAATACGATGAATTGGTGCATTTGTCTGAAAGCTTTGCTTGGAGATCGCAAGCGTAGGGAGATTGGAAGAGGCTTCGAGGAAGGAGCCTGTGGATGCATTCCGCCATGACGCCTAATAAAAGGGGACGCTACAAAGCAGCGTAAAGAGCCCAACAAGCTGCTCACCCTTATTCATCAAGTCTAGATGAAGTCTTACATTTGAGAGATTTCAAATGCAACCACCGCCAAGCAAGCATGGGAGATTCCCAAAATTCTTGTCAAGGAGTAGTGCTAAGGTTAAAAAGGTACGTCTTCAAACTTACGAGGAGAATTTGAAGTGTTACGAATGCAGGAATCGAGTCCATAGCGGATTGTTGTTTCGCGGGTTTTGGCGATCGTAAACCAAATGACGAGATATGGAGAAAGAATAGAAGATGTTAGCATCAATGAAAAGATTCTCGCTCTTGTTGTATTCAAAGTTTGATTAAGTGGTTGTGCTATCGAGAGTCCAAGGATTTAGTACCATAACGGTTGACCAACGCAGGGTTCTTACAAGCCCAGAAGAGAGAAATCACAAGAAGGAAGAAGAAGCGGGAGCAATCGGGCAAGTTTTGGCTAGCCAAACTCTCCCTGACGAAAAGGAGAATGAAACTGGGAGAAGTACGAGGAAGAGGACAAGGACGGGGAAGTGGACGAGGTAGAGGAAGAGGTCGAGGATGGCAAATTTGACAAATCGAGAGAAGAGTAAGAGAACAATAGAGAAGCAACTCAACGCACATGATAGAATCAAGTGTTCAATGCTACAAAATTGCCAAATCACGGAATATTTGCTCGCGATTGTTGGAAGTCCCAAAAATATCAAAGACAACAGCGAATATGCTCAAAACGAAGAGTAGAAGAAATTGTTGCTTTGCTTACAAAGAGGGAGAAGGAAGCAAGAGCAATATGGGGTATCTTGACACTGCTGCAAGCAGCACATGTGTGGTGACCAAAAGCAAATTCAAAGAGACGACAACTCATGACTGGATTAGTCACATTTGGAGATGACTCCACAGTCAAATTGAAGAGCAAAGGTAACGATATTATTGTTTTACGAAGAATGGTGATAAAACTTCATTAACAATGTCTACGAGGTTCCCAAGTATGAAGGCAACATATTGAGTTTAGGGCAACTCGTGGAGAAAAACTAGAAGTTCACATGAAGGATTGTACTTATCCTACTTCAAGATGATAGAAGAAGTGATGCGGAAGGTACCACTGACAAAAATAGAGAATGTTCATGCTAGATATCAAGCGATGTTGCTCGCATGTTTGAAGACTTGTACAAAAGACATTCATGGCGTGGCATTTAGACTGGCCATTTAACTTTGGTGGTTGGTTTGAAGTTATTGGCCAGAAAGGATGTGACGGGTTTTGCCGGCTATAGATAACCAGCCCAGTTATGTGAAGGGTGTCTGGCTGGGAACAATGTCGAAAGAGGATTCCTAAGGAGTCGACATCAAGAGCAAGAAACCACTTAATTATTCAGGCAGATGTAGCGGACCGATTAAGCCTTGTTTCATTCGGTAAATCGATATTTTCTTCTCTTCCTTGAGATTTTGCAGGAAAAAACTTGGGTTTATTTTTTGACGGAGAAATCTCAAGTTTTGAAGTGTTTAAAAATTCAAGCGTATGTGGAAAGCCAAAGTGGACGTTCCATACAAAGCGGTTGAATCTGATAATGGAGGTGCGTTTCTTCTAATGAGTTTAAAGAGTTTTGTGAAGCACAGGGCATCCGAAGAAGCTTCAGTACCGTTCCAAGTCCCTCAGCCAACGGTGTTGTTGAAAGGAAGAATCGAACCATTCTCAACATGGCACGAGTATGCTAAAAACCTAAAATGAGTGCCGAAAGGAATCTGGCAGAAGCTGTAATTGTGACTGTTTACCTATCAAATAGGTGTCCGACAAGAAGGCGTGTGAACAAAAACACCTCAAGAGCATGGAGTGGAAGAAAACCAAGTGCTTCATTTAGAGTGGTTTGGTAGCATTGGCTATGTACATGTCCCAGATCAACAAAGACAAAGCTTGATGATAAAAGTAAGAAGTAATTTTTGGCGGTTATGATTTCAATTTTAACTCCCAAAAAGGCTACAAGCTTATGATCAATTATTGGGAAGAAATTTGTAGTAGAGATGTGGAGTTTAATGAAGAAATGAAGATGAAGACGATTTTTGAATTGAATGACGAAGACAAGGAAAAGGTAAGAATTCTGTCATTTATTTGATGGGACAGAGAAACGAAGTTCTCAAGAGCCCTACACATCCAAGATACCAACAATATAAATTACCACCTTCATCTTTTCAAGTGGCAAGCTAGAGTGAAAGAGAGCCGCGTATGGAAAGTCTTGAGATCTTTAGAGAGGTAACACAAAATTAAGTGAAGATCTAACTATTTTTGTCTATTTTGGTGATTGTGAGGCCCATAGTATGTGAAAAGAAGGCTTTTGTGAAAGATGACAATTGGAGGATTGCCATGGCTGACGAGAGTGCCTCATTGAACAGAACAAGACATGGGAGTGCAGACCATTCCGAAAGGTCAAAAGCTATGGTTTAAGTGGATCTTCCAACGAAAAGAAGAATGCAAAAGGAAAAGGCGAGAGAATACAAAGCCAGGTTAGTGGCGAAAGATTATAGGTCAACGAACGGTATTGACCTATGGAGAAGTATGCTCTTGTTGCAGGTAGAAACTATCGATTGGTTATCTTCTAGTCGCACAAAAAATAGATGAAGAGTCATCCAATGGATGTCCAATCAGCCTTCTTGAATGGAGTCTTGAAGAGGGATGTTATGCGAACAACCTCAAGGATTACATTGTTAAAGGGTTAACGAAGGATAAGGATTGAAGTTGGAAAGCCTTTATGGCCTGCATGAAGCAAGCTCAGAGCTTGGAATAGTCGAATCGATAAGTACTTCCCGAGAATGGGTTATCAAATGCCCATCTAACACTCTATCTTGCTAAGGGCGTTGGAAAGGGAGATGTCTTATTGTTGCTCGATGTTGATGATTTGATTTTACGGGACAAAACAACGATGTATGAAGAAGAATTCAAGCAAGCAATGACCAAGGAGTTCGAGAGACAGATCTTGGTCTAATGTCCTCTTATCATTGGCATGAGGATCGATCAAAGAGATGATGGAATTTTTTTGCACACAAGAAAGTTATGAGTTATGGAAGCGAAATTCTAAAGAAATTCAAGTGGAGAATTGTCGGCCTGTGAGTACCATTATGGCAGTGGAGTAAAATGATCGAAAAAAAATGAGGAAGAAGAGAAAGTGACTCTAAACTTTCAAAAGCATGGTTGGAAGTGTGAGGTATTTAACTTGCACAAGACAGCTTATTCTTGTGGAGTGGACTGGTCTCAGTCGATTTATGCCGTCACCAATGTGACACATTTTCAGGCAGCCTAAGCGGGATGCTTCGTATAATCAAAGGCAATTAATTTTGGATTGCTTATCATTTTCTAATGAATTGAGCTTGTGGATATAGCGATAGTGATTGGGGTGGAGATATAGATGATCGAAAGAGCACAACAGGTTTTGTTTCACATGGGTAACTACTTGCTTTACATGGAGTCGAAGAAACAACAATGTGAATCTATCCACCTGTGAAGCTGAATATGTTGCAGTACGTCTTGTGTAGCCAGTTACTATATGGCTGAGAAGATTGGTGAAAGAACTACAAAGGCCACAAGAAGAACCTACAGAATTTTGTTGACAACAAGTCAGCTATTGCATTGGCAAAGAACTGTGTTTCATGATAAGAGCAAGCATATAGCTACGAGTACATTTCTCCGTGATGCCATTACGAAGTCTGAAGTGCCAGTGAGTATGTGAAGTCAATGATCAAGTTGCAGATATTCACGAAGCCTCTCAATATGACACTTTCAGGCAAGCTAGGATGATGCGGAGTATAAGAATTAAGCTTTAACGGGAGGTATGTTGAAATTATAGCTTAATTCTATTAATATATGAGTTCATGTATGTTTTAATAGGTCATGTTAGTACAATGTATTTGTGAAAGTGTATTCTAGGAAGTTTGTAATCGGATAACATTAGTGTTTGCATTAATGCGGAGGTTCATGGTATTTCCCTCAATATGTACCAATAGTCCCTATAATGGATCTAGGGCTAAGCTTTAGTATCAAGTCTTTACAAGAAGTCATTTCTATAATCTAAGTTTTGTCTCTCTCTCTCTATTTATTTCTCGGTACCCCTACTTCCTTTCTCTTAATCCCTCTTCCTCATTCACAAATTTGGTATCAGAGCCTCGGATTGTTCGATCTGTGTAGAAATGTCGAATTCGACCTTTCCCTTTCCATTCCCTCAACTTACAAAAGATAATTACGAGAATGGGCATTTGTAAGAAACTGTCTTGGATCGGCAAGACTATGGGAGATTGTGATAGAGGCTTCGATGATCCCTCGTGATTGAATTCCTGCCATGAGACGCCTAATCAGGAGACGCTACAAGATGCTAAGAGAGACCAACAAGCTCTCACCCTGAATTCAGCAAGATCTAGATGAAGTTACATTTGAGAGAGTGTTCAAATCAACCAACCGGCCAAGCAGCATGGGAGATTCTACAAAAATTTCATTGTCAAGGAGTTGATAAGGTTCAAAGGTACGCTTCAATCTTACGAGGAGAATTTGAAGTTTTACGAATGCATGAATCGCGTCCATAGCGGATTTTTTTCAGGTTTTTTCGGCGATCGGAACCAAATGAGAGAGATGAGAAAGAATGAAGATGTCGCATCAATGAAAGATTCTTTCTTCCTTCGCTCGTTGTATTCAAGTTTTGAATTCGTGGTTGTAGTATCACGAGGAGTCAAGATTTATCTACATCACGGTTGACCAACCGCATGGGTTCTTACAAGCTCCTGAAGAGAAATCAACAAAAGAAAAGGAGCCAATCGACAAGTTTTCACCAAACTCTCCATGATGACAAGGCGAATGAACGTGGGAGAAGTCAACGAGGGAGAGAACAAGGCGGGACGTGGACGAGGTGAGGAAGAGTCGAGGATGGCAAAATTTTGACAATAGAGAGAATAGCACGAAAAATAGAGTAAGGCAACTCAAAGAGAAATGAAATCAAGTGTTCAGATGCGACAATTGCCAAAGCAACGGACATTTTGCTGCGATTGTTGGAGTCCCAAAAATATCAAAAGAAACGCGAATTATGCTCAAAACGAAGAGGTAGAAGAAATTTTCTTTGCTGTACAAAATGATAAGGGAAGCAAGAGCAATATGTGGTTTATCTTTAAAATGCTGCAAGGCAATGCACATTGTGGTGACAAAGCAATTTCAAAGAGATCGACAACTCGTGACTGGAGTAGTCAATTTGGAGATGACCCATAGTTCAAATTGAAGGCAAAGGTTAACGATTATAATTTCGTATGGAAGACTGTGATCATAAACTTAACAAGGTCTCCTATGTTCCAAGTATGAAGAGCAACATATTGAGTTTAGGGCAACTCTGGAGAAAAACTATGAAGTTCACATGAAGATTGTACTCTCCACTTCAAGGATGATAGCGAAGAACTGTGATCGCGAAGGTACCAATACAAAAACTAGACTGTTCATGCTAGATATTCAGCCGATGTTTCGCGAATGTTAAGACTTGTACAAAATACATCTCTGCTTTGGCATTTGAGACTTGGACATCTTAACGTTGGGTGGTTTGACAAGTTATTGGCCAGAAAACAGGATGTTGACAAGGGTTTTGCCGTCTAAGATCACCAGCACAGTTATTAAGGGTGTCGTCTGGAACAATTTTCGAAAGAGATTTCCTAATGAGTCGACAAATCAAGACGCAAGTACCCCCTTCAACGCAACTTATTCATGCAGATGTATGCGGACCGTTAAGCCTTTGTCATTCGGTAAAAAAATCGATATTTTCTTCTCTTCATTGATTATTTAGGCAGAAAAACTTGGGTTTTTTTTTTTTGCAAGAGAAATCTCAAGTTTTATTGTGAATGTGTTTAAAAATTCATAAGCTGATATGTGAAAAGACAAAGTGGACGTTCCATCAAGCTTTGGAGATCTGATATGGAGGTGAGTTTCTTCGATGAGTTTAAAGAGTTTTGTGAAGCACAGGCATCCGAGATTCCTTACCGTTCCAAGGTCTCCTCACAAAAACGGTGTTTGTTAAAGGAAGAATCTAACCAGTCTTCAACATTTTTTGTCACGAAGTAGCTAAAAAACTAAAATGATGCCGAAAGAATTTCTGGGCAGATCCTGTTATTGTTGTTTAACCTATCAAATAGTGTCCGACAAGAACTTGTGGAACAAAACACCTCAATACAGCATGGAGGAAGAAAAACCACTTGCTTCTCATTTTAATAGTGTTTTTACATTGGCTATGTACATGTCCCCGATCAACACAGATCAAAGCTTATGATAAAAGTAAAGTCATTTGTCGGTTATGATCAATCCTCCAAAGGCTACAAGCTTTAGATCCAATTTATTGGAAGGAAATTTGTTAGTATAGAGTGGATTGTAATGAAGAAAGATTTTTGGAATTGGAATGACGAAGACAAGAAGGTACGAATTCTTTCCTTATATTTGAATGAGGAACATAGAACTAGTTTCAAGATTGCAGCGTCTTTACATACACCTCCAAGATTACCACACTATTAAATACACCTTCATCTTCTTCAAGTGAAGCTCAGTGAAAAGAGGCCTGTATGAGAATTCGTGAAGATTCTGTATGAGGTAACCACAAAATTTAAGTGACATCTACTCTTTTTGTCATGTTGTTGATTGTAGCGCCTAGTATTTGAAGAAGCTGTGAACGATGAAATTGGAGGATGGCCATGTATGACGAGATTGCCATCAATGAAAAGAACAAGACAGTGGGAGTTAGCAACATTCCGAACGGCAAAAGCCTATTGGTGTTAAGTGGATCTTCAAATAACGAAGAATCAAAAGGAAAAGGGAGAAATACAAAGGCCAGTTAGTGGCGAAAGGAATATAGTCACCGAACCGGCGTATTGACTATGGAGAAGTATGCTCTTTTGCCAGTTTTGTTTTTTTATTTTTTTTTTTTTTTTTGTTTTTTTTTTTGTTTTTTTGTGTTGTTTTTTTTTTTTTTTTTTTTTTTTTTTTTTTTTTTTTTTTTTTTTTTTTTTTTTTTTTGTTTTTTTTGTTTTTTTTTTTTTTTTTGTTTTTTTTTTTTTTTTTTTTTTTTTTTTTTTTTTTTTTTTTTTTTTTTTTTTATTTTTTTTTTTTTTTTTTTTTTTGTTTTTTTTTTTTTTTTTTTTTTTTTTTTTTTTTTTTTTTTTTTTTTTTTTTTTTTTTTGTTTTTTTTTTGTTTTTTACTTTGTTTTTTTTTTTTTTTTTTTGTTTTTTTTTTTTTTTTTTTTTTTTTTTTTTTTTTTTTTTTTTTTTTTTTTTTGTTTTTTTTTTTTTAATAAACTATTATGTTTATCTCTCTGCTGCACAAATAATGGAAGATTCATCAAATGGATGGTCCAAATCTCATTCTTGAATGGATTTCTTGAGAGGAGTTTATGTCCCCCCCCCCCCCCCCCCCCCCCCCGAAAAACAAAAACCTCAAGGATACATTGTAAAGGGTAACGAAGATAATGTATTGAAGTTGAAGAAAGCACTTTATGGCCTGAAGCAAGCTCCAAGAGCTTGGAATAGTCGAATCGATAAGTACTTCCTCGAGAATGGGTTATCAAATGCCCATATGAACACTCTCTCTATGCTAAGGTGCGTGAAAATGGAGATGTCTTATTTGTTTGCTTGTATGTTGATGATTTGATTTTTACGGGGACAAATCCAACTATGTATGAAGAATTCAAGCAAGCAATGACCAAGGAGTTCGAGATGACAGATATTGGTCTAATGTCCTATTATCTTGGCATAGAGAT
Organism: Begonia masoniana; assembly: GCA_022432975.1. Classification (NCBI taxonomy): domain Eukaryota; kingdom Viridiplantae; phylum Streptophyta; class Magnoliopsida; order Cucurbitales; family Begoniaceae; genus Begonia; species Begonia masoniana. The sequence goes on along the minus strand of CM039515.1, from coordinate 45,913,055 downwards.
CGATCAAAGAGATGATGGAATTTTTTGCATCACAAGAAGTTATGGAAGAGAAATTCTAAAGAAATTCAAGATGGAGAATTGTCGGCCTGTGAGTACTCCTATGGCATGTGGAGTAAAATTATCGAAAAATGAGGAAGAAGAGAAAGTTGACTCTACAACTTTCAAAAGCCTGGTTGGAAGTTTGAGGTATTTAACTTGCACAAGACAGATATTCTTTTTGGAGTTGGACTGGTCAGTCGATTTATGCAGTCACCAACTGTGACACATTTTCAGGCAGCTAAGCGGATTCTTCGTTATATCAAAGGTACAATTAATTTTGGCATGCTTTATTCATTTTCTAATGAATTTAAGCTTGTGGGATATAGCGATAGTGATTGGGGTGGAGATATAGATGATCGAAAGAGCACAACAGGTTTTGTTTTCTACATGGGTACTACTGCTTTTACATGGAGTTCGAAGAAACAACAAATTGTGACTCTATCCACCTGTGAAGCTGAATATGTTGCAGCTACTTCTTGTGTATGCCATGCTATATGGCTGAGAAGATTGTTGAAAGAACTACAAATGCCACAAGAAGAACCTACAGAAATTTTTGTTGACAACAAGTCAGCTATTGCATTGGCAAAGAATCCTGTGTTTCATGATAAGAGCAAGCATATAGATACGAGGTATCATTTTCTCCGTGATTGCATTACGAAGTCTGAAGTGCAAGTGAAGTATGTGAAGTCCAATGATCAAGTTGCAGATATTTTCACGAAGCCTCTCAAATATGACACTTTCAGCAAGCTAAGGATGATGCTCGGAGTTATAAGGAATTAAGCTTAAAGGAGGATGTTGAAATTATAGCTTAATTCTATTAATATATTTAGTTCATGTATGTTTTTAATAAGGTTCATGGTTTAAGTCAATGTATTTGTGAAAGTGTATCTAGGAAGTTGTAATAGATACATTAATGCATGTATTGCATTAATGAGGAGGTTCATGTATTGCCCTCAAATATGTACCAAATAGTCCTATAAATAGGATCTATGTCTAAGCCTTTAGTATCAAGTCATTTACAAGAAGTCATTTCTATAATCTAGTTTGCTCTCTCTAGTTGTATTTCTCTTCCTCCTACTTCCTTTCTCTTAAAATCCCTCTTCTTCATTCCAACAAAAGGGAAAGAAAATCAAATGGTAAAAGAGAAAGACGATATAGAAAATTGTTCTTACTGATCAAATGGCATGTTCCGACATGGGATCTCAATTGATTGATCGAAAGAAGTGAAGGCAGATGTTTCAGGAGAAAACTCAATCTCTAAATTAGGTACGTCTTCAACAAGTGTACGTGTATTGATCACCTATTCATATGGTTGATCTCCAAGCCGAAACTCTGGCTTATTTTTGGTGACCAAAGCATTTGAGATATAGTAACATCTTCTCTAGGGTGTTCTGGAAACGATCGATATTCAAAAAGAACAAAGTGACATGAATTTGGGTTCCTTGAAGTAAAAAAAAAAAAAAAAATTAAGGATATTCGGAGCGAAAGTCAAAACATAAAAAAAAAAAAAAAAAAAAAGACAAATGAAAAAATTACCACATGATCAAATGAAATAATGAAATATTCCATTCAATCTGCAGCATTCTGTCGACAAGAAAGTAGAAATAACATAAAGGATGAAATAATGAAATTATCAAACTAACTTTGAACATATTGCTACTGCATTCAGCCTACCAACATTGAACAAAGAAAAATCACTTCACTAAATTTTAGCCAGTAGAAGGTTCAAACTTCAAAAAATTTACATGTAAGAGCATATGTCAAGTGTCTTATTTTGTTTTGGTGCCCAAAAAATAACATGGGACATAAAAAAATTTAGGCAGTATGAATACGCCACACAGCAAAAACAATACACCATAATATAATCTGAATAAAAAACAATACACCACACAGCAAAAAAAAAACAACAAAAAAGAATCGAATAGAAAGCAAAACACAAAATATAATCCGAATATTTTAGCTAAGGAACCCACTAAAGACGATCCTGAGAGCACAGAACATCACCAGTGCAAAATGTTGGGTGTTTCCCATTCATTTATTGTTGCGTTCTGCAACAACATTCATTTATTGTTGCGTTCTGCAACAAGTCTTTTCCCATTCATTTATTGTTGCGTTCTGCAACAAGTCTTCTATGAAGACTCTATGAAGACTTCTACATTTAACACCCACGTGATGTGGCTCACGTTGTCATAATTCTATTGGTGCACAATGGATGATTTTAATTTGATGGAAGTTAAATAATGATGCATAAAAGAGGTTTCGGGTTCTCTCTCTCTGTGCCGAATACAGAGAAGGTTTTCTCCATCAAAATCTTCACCGAAGAAAACTAAAGGAAAGGGAGAGACAAATTTCTATTAAGAGCTTTCTGCAAACTATTTCTTCAGCATGGATCAAAGTAAGTCTTCTTTCCCTGCTAAGTACGTGGACATCAATATATGTAAAGTACGTGGACATCAATATATGATGTTTCTTTATATGTTGATTTTCTCTCTTCAGAAAATAAATGAAAAGTAAGCATCAACTCAGATAATTAATGATTTCTATCATTACGAAATAAATATGTGAACATGTGAAAATCAATTGCTTCAAAGATTTTGTAATTCTGTAATTGTTCTGTTAATTTAGCCAAACGTGCAATCTCATGAAAGAGTGCGAAGCAGTCTGTCACTGCTACGTCTACTATGGAGACTGAGTTTGTAGCATGCTTTGAGGCTACAATTCAGGGTTTATGGCTGCGGAACTTTATTTCAGGACTTGGAATTGTTGACAGTATCGCCAAGCCGCTGAAAATTTATTGTGATAATTCTGCAGCAGTTTTCTTTTCTAAAAACGACAAGTATTCCAAAGGTGCTAAACATATAGAATTGAAATACTTGGCCGTTAAAGAAGAAGTTCAGAAACAAAGGGTGTCAATCGAACACATAAGCACAAATCTGATGATCGCAGATCCGTTAACTAAAGGATTGCCACCAAAGATATTTACGGAACATGTTGAACGAATGGGCATTTCTGAAGGTTAACTTTATGTTTATGTTTGTGTTCTTTATGTACTGGACGCTCTTGAGCTCCGTATTAATAATTTCTGATATATATTTATAAATCCTGTTTGATTATAATGAATGCATTCATAATGACGTTATGAACTGATGAAGTCATAAACAGGATTTGTCTTTGAGAAAGACACTAATGTGGACCATTATGTTATTCCTTTTCGTGATGATGTTGAGTATAAAATTAATATGTGATACATATAAGGAAATGTGTCGTTATAAGTGACATATGACCGCTATGATCCATATTGATCATATATTCAATAATGATGTTAAATTTGCTCAATATTATGATTATGACCATTGAGCCAAGTGGGAGAATGTTGGGTGTTTCCCATTCATTTATTGTTGCGTTCTGCAACAACATTCATTTATTGTTGCGTTCTGCAACAAGTCTTTTCCCATTCATTTATTGTTGCGTTCTGCAACAAGTCTTCTATGAAGACTCTATGAAGACTTCTACATTTAACACCCACGTGATGTGGCTCACGTTGTCATAATTCTATTGGTGCACAATGGATGATTTTAATTTGATGGAAGTTAAATAATGATGCATAAAAGAGGTTTCGGGTTCTCTCTCTCTCTGCCGAATATAGAGAAGATTTTGATGGAGAAAACCTTCTCTGTATTCGGCAGAGAGAGAGAGAACCCGAAACCTCTTTTATGCATCATTATTTAACTTCCATCAAATTAAAATCATCCATTGTGCACCAATAGAATTATGACAACGTGAGCCACATCACGTAGGTGTTAAATGTAGAAGTCTTCACAGAGTCTTCATAGAAGACTTGTTGCAGAACGCAACAATAAATGAATGGGAAAAGACTTGTTGCAGAACGCAACAATAAATGAATGTTGTTGCAGAACGCAACAATAAATGAATGGGAAACACCCAACATTCTCCCACTTGGCTCAATGGTCATAATCATAATATTGAGCAAATTTAATATCATTATTGAATATATGATCAATATGGATCATAGAGGTCATATGTCACTTATAACGACACATTTCCTTCTATGTATCACATATTAATTTTATACTCAACATCATCATGAAAAGGAATAACATAATGGTCCACATTAGTGTCTTTCTCAAAGACAAATCCTGTTTATGACTTCATCAGTTCATAACGTCATTATGAATGCATTCATTATAATCAAACAGGATTTATAAATATATATCAGAAATTATCAATACGGAGCTCAAGAGCGTCCAGTACATAAAGAACACAAACATAAACATAAAGTTAACCTTCAAAAATGCCCATTCGTTCAACATGTTCCGTAAATATCTTTGGTGGCAATCCTTTAGTTAACGGATCTGCGATCATCAGATTTGTGCTTATGTGTTCGATTGACACCCTTTGTTTCTAAACTTCTTCTTTAACGGCCAAGTATTTCAATTCTATATGTTTAGCACCTTTGGAATACTTGTCATTTTTAGAAAAGAAAACTGCTGCAAAATTATCACAATAAATTTTCAGCGGCTTGGCGATACTGTCAACAATTCCAAGTCCTGAAATAAAGTTCCGCAGCCATAAACCCTAAATTGTAGCCTCAAAGCATGCTACAAACTCAGCCTCCATAGTAGACGTAGCAGTGACAGACTGCTTCGCACTCTTCCATGAGATTGCACCATTGGCTAAAAGGAACAAATAGCCAAACGTGGATTTTCTGGTATCCACACATCTAGCATAATCAGAATCTGAATATCCAACCACTTCCAGATGATCAGATCGTCTATAAATGAGCATGCGTTCTTTCGTTCCTTGTAGATACCTCAGTACTTTCTTTGTAGCTTTCCAATGTTCTATGCCTGGATTACTTTGATACCGTCCCAGCATTCCGACAGCAAAACTAATGTCGGGTCTGGTACAAGTCTGTGCATACATCAAGCTGCCAACAATAGAAGCATAAGGAATGTCTTTCATTTGTGTATGTTCCAATTCATTCTTTGGACATTGATTGAGATTAAATTTATCTCCTTTCTGAATTGGAACAACACTTGCCGAACATTTGTCCATTCTGAATCTCTCTAGAACTTTATTAATATAGGCTTTCTGAGACAATCCCAACAATCCTTGTGATCTATTCCGGAATATTTCAATTCCAATCACAAAGGATGCCTCTCCCATATTTTTCATTTCAAAGTTTCTATCGAGATATTTCTTGGTTTCGTACATCAGGCCAAGATCATTAGTAGCTAGCAAGATATCATCAACATACAGAATCAAAAATATAAACTTACTCCCACTGACCTTTAGATATATACATCGATCAACGATATTTTCCTTAAATCCAAAGGAGGTAATGGTATCATTAAACTTAAGATACCATTGTCGGGAAGCTTGTTTAAGTCCGTATATTGACTTCTTTAATTTACACACCATGTGTTCTTGTCATTTAATGACAAAACCTTCAGGTTGGTCCATATAAACTTCCTCATCTAAATTCTCATTCAAAAAGGCGGTTTTCACATCCATTTGATGGAGCTCTAAATCATAATGAGCTACCATTGCCATAATTATTCTGAAAGAATCCTTTTTCGAAACAGGAGAAAAGGTTTCTTTGTAATCAATACCATCTGTCTGAGTAAAACCTTTGGCAACAAGTCTGGCTTTATTTCGTTCGATATTGCCATTAGAGTCGCGTTTGGTCTTAAAGACCTATTTACACCCAACTCTTTTACAACCTTCAGGCAATTCGACGAGTTCCCAAACTTCATTCTGTTCCATTGATTTTAACTCATCTTTCATGACATCTAACCATTTATCAGAATTTTCACTTTCTATGGCCTGTGAAAATGAAACTGGATCATCATCAAGTCCTAAGTCACATTCGGACTCTTGAAGATAGACCACATAATCATTAGAAATAGCAGATCTTCTTTCTCTTACAGATCGTCTCAATGGTATTTCTAGTGGTTCATCTCTTATAGGTTCATTCACCTCATTATATGGAGTTTGATCATTAATTTGTTGATCGTATAAGTCATGGATACAATCAACAACTGTTGGAACAACAACTTGAGTAGAAGTTATGGGTATTGGAACTTGCACCCTAACTTCTTTAATTTCCACTTTACGTGGTTCCAAACTCCCACTGATGTCACCACTTTCAATGAACCTAGCATTCCCAGTTTCAACTATTCTCGTACTATGGCTAGGACAGTAAAATCTATACCCTTTTGATTTTTCTGGATAACCAATAAAAAAACCACTGGTTGTTCTTGAATCCAGTTTTCTTTCATGTGGATTATAAATTCTGACTTCTGCTGGGCAACCCCAAACATGCAGATGCCTTAAACTGGGTTTCCTACCTGTCCACAGTTCAAATGGAGTATTTGAAACTGCCTTACTAGGAACCTTGTTTAATAAGTATACAGCAGTCTTTAAAGCATACATCCACAATGACAAGGGTAAAGATGAATTACTAAACATACTCCTAACCATATCCATCAAAGTACGATTACGCATTTCTGCAACACCATTCTGTTCTGGTGTTCCTGGCATTGTGTATTGTGCACAAATACCACGACTTTCTAGGAATTTAGCAAATGGACCTGGATGTTGTCCATTTTCATCATAACTTCCATAATATTCACCACCTCTATCAGATCTCATAATTTTCACTTTTCTATCTAATTGTCTTTCAACCTCAGTAACAAACACTTCAAGAGCATTTATTGACTGAGATTTTTCCTTCAGTAAATAGATATAACCATAACGTGAAAAATCATCAATAAAGATGATAAAATATCTTTCTCCACCAAAAGATGGAACATCAAAAGGACCACATATATCAGTGTGTATGATTTCAAGGAGCTGTTTGCTTCTTGTGGCTACTTTCTTACTTGTGTTTCTCGTTTGCTTTCCTTTAATAGAATCAACACAAATATTTAGATCAGTAAAATCCAAATTTGGAAGAATTGATTACTTTATCAATCTTTCCATTCTTTCTTTGGATATATGACCTAATCGTTTATACCACAAATTAGCAGAACATTCATTCACTAAACCACGTTTCGTTCCTACATTATGATGCAAGGTTAAAAGAGTCTCAGCAAAACAATTATTGAGCTTTAATTTATACAAATCATCATACAGAACACCAGTACCAACAAGAACATTATCTTTATACAAACTGAAACATTCATTCTCAAACATAAAGGAATATCCAACTGTATCAAGTTTAGACAAGGAAACTAAATTACAAGAAACAGATGGAACATAAACAGTTTGAAACAGATCTAATTGATATCCAGTGTCTAACATTAACCGGTAAGTTCCAATAGCTTCAACTGGAACTTTCACCCGATTCCCCATGAAGATAAACTTTTCATTTGGGCTTATGGTTTGAGTCGTAAGGAATCCCTGCATCGTATTAGAAACGTGAGTGGTACAACCAGAATCAATCCACCAAGTATTACAAGGAACTTCAGTTAAATTTGATTCGAAACATACTAAAGCAGTAGGCTTACCTTTCTTTTCGAACCATGCCTTGCGTTTCAGGCAATCTTTCTGATAGTGTCCTTGCTTTCCACAGAAATGACACTTATCCTTTCGTTGTTCCTTCTTGTGAATTTGGAAAGAGGACTGAGCTGCCGATGATAGTCCTTTCTTACCCTTTCCACTTTTCTTTCCTGGTTTCTTTCCAGCTCCTTCATAATTCATGAGATTGACAGCTTGAGTTCCTGGTTTCTTTAGCCTTGCTTCTTCCTGAATGAGCATGCTTTGTAATTCATGCACATTCCATTTAGTCCTCATAGTATTATAGCTCATATGAAATGGGCCATATTGAGGAGGCAAGGAGTTCAGGATGAATGTCACTAGGAAGTTCTCGTTCACTTCCATTCCCATGGATTTTAATCTTGCTGCCATGTTTGTCATTTCGACAACATGTTCATGCATGGTACGTGAACTATCAAACTTCATGGTGGTCAAAGTACCCATCAGTGTTCCAGCAAGTGATTTATCAGCTGATTCTGACTGAGAATATTCTTTCACAAATTTCATAAATTCCATAGCACTTTCGGTGTTCGAAAATGTGGACTTGATGTTACTTGCTACTGTCATTCGCATAAACATTAAGCTTAGTCTGTTTGATCTTTCCCAAGCATTATAGAACGATCTTTGATCTGTGCTACTAGTTTCAGTTATAGCAGCTGGTTTCTCACTTACAAGTGCTAAATCAAGATCCAGAACACCAAGGTGAAACTGAACTTGTTCGCACCATTCAGAGAAATTTAGACCAGAAAACTTCACAACAGATGTGGCTTGCGAATGAAGAGCAACAGGAATAGATGCTGCAAAATATAAAACACGATTATACATTAATGCTTTGAGTAAGGCAATCAAACAATCATTAATATATATTGAAGTTCTCCTTTGGGTGACACAACAATACATAATTATAAACATAATTGATGCTCATCTTAAATTTCACATAATTGGTAATTAACATACTCGAAATAGACATGTTTGTTATCTTTGGATATACTAAACACACATACTCAAGGCATATCAATTTACCACAATCATATTCATAATTATAAAATAACTAATCCACCTTTGGGCGATTCAACATATTTTATAATCATGAAAATTAATATACTCATGTCACAATCTTATTTTCATCATGTCATTGCATTATTGAGCATCACATAAAAAATAAGTAATGACATTTATTTAATTTTATATCTGAAAAAACATTCTGATTCGGCCACTTTGGTGACTAACAAATAATCATAATTTAGATATCAAATTAAATATTAATAACATTCATCTAAACAATTAACAATGACAAAACATAATTGTCATATTTTTTTTTAATGAACAGTATCAGCCGGAATGAACAGTAAAATCCGGCAATGAACAGTAACGCCGGTATGAATAGTAAATCTGGCCATGAACAGTAACTCCGTCATGAACAGTGATTCGACCGGCGTGAACAGTATTATCGGCCATAAAAACAAAAACATCCAGATTCATACTTTTAATTGTTAAATAATTAAGTAGCAGATAACATACGATTAACAATTAAAATCCATAACGGAAAATCAACAGTTCTATAACCTTGCTCTGATACCACATGTAAGAATAAACTTGATTTGTTCTTAGTTGCTTAACAGAACAATTACAGAATTACAGAATCTTTGAAGCAATTGATTTTCACATGTTCACATATTTATTTCGTAATGATAGAAATCATTAATTATCTGAGTTGATGCTTACTTTTCATTTATTTTCTTAAGAGAGAAAATCAACATATAAAGAAACATCATATATTGATGTCCACGTACTTTACATATATTGATGTCCACGTACTTAGCAAGGAAAGAAGACTTACTCAAAATACACGAACAAAGAACGCCAAAAAGTCTAAAAAAAATACACAAACAAACAGACGAGGAGAAGACGAAAAAAATCAACAACCCCGAGACAGAAGATTTTAGGCCGGGTGAGTATCGGTTCCTCGACGGAGGAAAAGACACGCAGAAAAAGCAAAACGAAGAATTGAGAAGGAAGGGAGGAAAACACAGAGTAAGTAGAGAGAAAAGAGGAGACGAAGAACTGAGAAAGAAGGGGATGAATGACCGAACGAGTCTGAGCTTTGTTGTTCCGCATGCATAAATGATGAAAATTGTCAGCTCATTTTGTACTTGGTTTGCTAATCTTTGCCTGTAAAATCTTATTAATCGTTTGGGGCAACGATCTTTCTTGTTTTTTCCTCATTGTCAAATATTTGATTATTTGTTTTCATACATATTTATTTAGATTTTACGACCAACGATCTTATTTTTGGTTTTTTGTGCATGAAAAGTACGTTTAATAGCACACGACAATGACGAACGTCGTCGGTATTACGAACGCAGGCAAATTGTGTCATGCAGAGGATCTCGGGAAACCAACATGCAACGATTGGGCAGACTTCAAGTCACAAGCAAAGTAACGACAACACAAGTTTCTCTCTTTGATTTTCAAAATATGCACTTCAACATGAAAATCGATAAATATTCTACAAATGTGCTTCATCACTCTAGGTTCACAGAAAAAATACATATTCTAAGCCAGTGAAGCATTAAGATATCAGTTTTAAATGAGTTAGTCGAAGTCATTCTACTTAGCCGAAGCCGTCCTCTGAACGGTGGAAACACCATCGACGAATTTGGTTCGGAAAAGAACATTGGCATTATTGAACATGCCTTCTTTTAGGGAGACCACAATGAACTACAAAAGAAAGACAAACAAACATTAAAGGTCGAGTAAAGGCAAATCCCTCTGTTGATCATGAATTTTGTTCCTAGCTTAATTTGCTATCATCGTATGCTACCATTAACATTCTGCAGTTTCATCACAAGACTATTGCAAGATTTTGGGATATCTTGTAATAAAGTATATGTAACTTGTATGAATAACTCAAAACACTTATCATCTTCTCGTGTACAGGTTCAAATAAAACCGTTATCTTCCTCTTCTTTACTCTCGATATTTTAAAGGTATCTTTCTCATTTCTAGACTAAATGTTCAATTTCTTGTGCAATATTCATTTTCTTCAATTGCTTTGATCGTCATGTAGCTTTTATAGAGAAACTCATCACTAGAGAAGGAGAGATAAAAGAGAGAAATAATTAAGCTAATGAAACCTGGGAGTGTGGGAAGTGTGTTTTGATCATTCTCCCTATGTTCTGCGTATGGCTTAGATCAAGAGCTGCATCAACCTGAAAATAAAAGGAAAAGGTAACACATCACAGCCAGGAACCATACAATTCAACCACTATTTTTCAAAAAAAACAAAAAAAGACTGCACATTTTCGTAAAGGTTACAGTTTCAGCTGAGATTTATTTGTCAGAAAATGAAACTCAAGTTGAGAAATGCTTTATAAAGATGGCTATATTCATCCCAGTTCATGAAAACCATCAAAATAGTTCTACGAACCACCAAAGAAAAACAAAACAACATTGACTCACTTTCCTAACAAAATAATACCTCATCAAGAATATACAGAGGAGCAGGTTTGAAGAGAAGCAGGGCTAAAATAAGAGAAAGTGCAAGTAAAGATCGTTGACCCCACTTAGTTCTGACAAGGATTGTTTCCAAACACTACAAATGCAACGTCCGAACCTCTCGACCATCAAGGAAACACAACATTCAGGAGGTTCAAGGCTTGCAAAAAAAAAAAAAAGCACGCTATTAGGAAAAACGAAAATTTGACATTGAAATTAATAAACTATAAAATACGATGTTACATCCTCCTCCCGTAAAGGATTTCGTTCCAAATCCAATACACCATTAAATAAATGAGGGTACGCTCTAGCACCATTTAGACTCGAACTCTCAAACTTCGCTTATCCGCTCGGTGTGGTTCCTCCCAAGCACTTGAAACCCAAGAATCTTTGCTATACTGTAGAAACCCACGACTTGACGTCTCTCCCACTGATTTGCTCTGGTCTCTTTATAGAAGAACATCCGCCTGCCCAATGTCGGTCTAGGAGATACATGATAATCTAGCGTGTACTTCCTCAGCAAGG
>CM039515.1:45876918-45895213 GCA_022432975.1 Begonia masoniana | reverse complement strand
ATTTCTCAACTCTTCTATTCTGTAATGGTACCACTCTCTCATTCCTCCTTGTTGAAATCCAAAATTCAAAAGCTTTTAATTGGCCCAGAGGCCTTGCTCTAGTTCTACAGGGAGATGACAAGTTTTTTTTCCATAAATCATGTTGCATGGAATAGTGCCCAGAGGAGTCTTAATAACTGCTGTTCTGTATCCCATAATGCATCGTCTAATTTTAGTGACCAGTCCCTTCCCTGTTTGATTCATCACCCACCTTCCTCCAGAATCCGTTTCCCACCAAAAGGCAAAAGCAACACTGGTGACGCATACTCTGAATCTTTCTCAAGTGTTTCTGGATGAAATGTATGTTGGATTTACCGCTTCAACTGGACAGCTGGTTGAAAGTCATAAAGTTTTAGCGTGGAGTTTCAGTAATTCGAATTCTTCTCTAAGCGAGAGTTTGTTGACTACTGGTTTGCCTTCCTTCGTTCTTCCTAACGACCCAACTGATAAATCCAAATGGTTTATCGCAGGATTTACTGTGGGTGGTTTCCTTCTGGTTTGTTCTTGTGTTATAATTTCCTATCTGACGATCGCAAGGTGTTTGCGAAATGCCAAAGAGAGAAGGGAGAGGGAAGACTGGGAGCTGGAGTACTGGCCACACAGGATTTCTTATCGCGAGATTGAAAAATCGACGAAGGGATTCAAAGAAGAGAATGTGATTGGATTTGGAGGAAATGGGAAGGTTTACATGGGCATTTTAGCCGGAGGGGCCGAGATTGCAGTGAAGCGAATTTCAACGGAAAACGATGGGATGAGAGAGTTCTTAGCTGAAATTTCGAGCATTGGAAGATTGAAGCACAGAAATTTGGTGGGCTTAAAAGGATGGTGTAAAAGAGAGAAAGGAACCTTCATGTTAATCTACGATTACATGGAGAACGGAAGCTTAGACAAGAAGATCTTCGAGCCAGAAACGAGCAAGATGCTAAAATTCGACGAGCGGATAAGAATTCTCAAAGAAGTAGCTTCTGGGGTTTTGTATTTACACGAAGGGTGGGAGGCTCAAGTTTTGCACAGAGACATTAAAGCCAGCAATGTCCTACTCGACAAGGACATGAACGGAAGGCTCGGAGATTTCGGGTTGGCTCGAGTCCATGGCCGCAGCCAAGTGGCTAGCACGACGAAAGTGGTCGGGACGGTCGGGTACTTGGCCCCGGAAGTGATTAGAAGCGGCCAAGCCTCGACTCAGACAGATGTATTTGGATTTGGAGTATTGATTTTGGAAGTAATGTGTGGAAGGAGGCCAGTTGAAGAAGGAAAGCCTCCACTGGTACAATGGGTGTGGGAGATGATTGAAAAAGACCAATTATCAAATGCTTTGGATGAAAAAATGAGGAACTTTGATGGCAATTTCAACAAAGAAGAGACTGAGAAGGCACTTCACTTAGGCCTGCTTTGCGCATATCCCGACCCAAGTGCTCGTCCTACGATGCGAGAAGTTGTGAAGATTCTGTCTGGAGAATGCGATGCCGATGAGTCCAAAACGATCGACTCGGATACGTCTTTATTTCGAAGGATGCAATCTAAGGAGGCTTGGAGTGAATTTTCACAAGCTTTTGGCTATACAACATCATACCCAACACTAGAAGATTTAGAACCAGACAAAGCGGCTCTCTAGGTCCAGCACTGGTATCTATGGCAGGTAAAAAAGTTACACTTTTCAAGCTCTTCCTGACTGTCAACAATGGCGATGATGCAGATAAACCAGCTTCTCAAAGGCTTGCCGAGGCGGCAAATGGAGTTCTAGAGCCTAATTTCAGGAGATGATGTTGATAAATAAATATAGGGTAATTATCGATTTAAACCCTGTACTATACACGTTTTTTCAATTCGGCCCCTGTACTAAAAAAACCGGCAAACCGAACCCTGTACTTTGATTTTGTTATCAGTTTTGAACTTCTATCAATAATTTCATTAAACCCTTATTGAAAAAACTAACAAACGATCTTAGATTCAGTTGAAATTTTTACCACATGTTCACTACTTAATGAAAAGATAATCTGAAAATTTTCGGGATTTTTTAACACATGTACGATTTATTGTAATTTTATTTTAGTATTTTATAAAAATATTATAATAAATCATACAAATTTTAGAAAATCACGAAACTTTTTTTATTATCTTCCTATGATAGGTTGAATATGTGGAAAAATTTTCAAATAAATAAAATATTTTTTGATATTTTTTTAAAAATTAATTCATAAAATAAAGAAGAAACTGAGATTAATTTAAACAAATAATAAACGATGTTGGATTTATTTGAAACTTTTTCTAGATATTCACCATATTATAGGTAGATAACAGAAAAATTTGCGTAATTTTTTAAAACTTTTATGATTTATTATAATATTTTTAAACAATACTAAAATAAAATTATAATAAATCGTAGATGTCTTAAAAAATCACGAAAAGTTCAAGATTATTTTCTCATTAAGTAATGAACATGTGGTAAAAATTGCAACTGAATCGAAGATCGTTTGGTAGTTTTTTTAATGAGGATTTTATGAAATTATTGATAGAAGGTCAAAACTGATAATAGAATCAAAGTACAGGGTTCGGTTTGCCGATTTTTTTAGTATAGGGGCCGAATTGAAAAAACGTGTATAGTACATGGTTCAAATCGATAATTTTCCATAAATATATATATATAGCGGAAGAGAGGAAATAGGAAAGATAACACAAACCTCCAACTTACTCAAACTTAACTACAGAAGGAGTAGAAGTAAGTAGAGATAATAAGAGATATTATATTAACAAGAGTTATCAACTTACAAGCAGGAGGATACAAACCGAGAGAGTTTTTCAGATGAGAAGGCAAACTCTAAAAACTTGAGAAGAAATGAAAACTAAGGCTCCTTTATATAGAGGAGGAGCTTACAAACAAACAAACTAAATAAACGTCATTGCTTACGTACTAAAGCAATCACTTAAAGTAAGCACTAGCTAGTGGATGTACTATTAGTGCTAGTGGAAGCACTATTTGAATTAGTGGATGGGTCCACTACTTTTGGAAATGTCTGGCACCATGCTGACTTTGGAAACGGTGGAAACTCATGAGCTGGATTCCACTCTAACCACTTAGTAGCTTCAATTTTACCACGAGAACCTTCGGGTAATTGAACATTATTTCGTAAAGTCCATTCAGAAGGAGGTCTTGGAATAGGACTTATGAATCTCTGACGAAATGTCCTTTGATCACCTGTCATTTATTGACGGTTTCCTGCAGAAATTTGTAGTTGAACCCATGATTCATAATATTCAGGAGTCCAATTAGCACGACGCCATTGGTCACATTTGTGTTCAGCATACTCATAAGGACTTTTGTTATGCTTTTTGCACCACTTATTTCTCTTTTTCTTCCATTTTTTGTATTTCTTGAGGCTAGTAGCAACCTCATCTTTAATTTGTTGTAAAGCTTCTTGGACAGCTCGATTTTGAAGTCTGAGATGTCTAGGCGCCAAAGGCCAAGGTCTCCATCTTAGAATACGATCAACAGGTCTTAGATGCACTCTGTCTCGTTTATGATATTTGGAAATGGGATATTCGCGTCCCCAAAGAATTCGAAAAGCAAGAGCATCAGCTCGCTCTTGTTGGAGAAGGGCTGCTTCCCAGGCATCATTCCAAGGATCAGCTTCAATTTGCATATTTTCTATAATGGCATTTTCAGCATCCCAATGGGCCATCTATAGAATCTTCTTCTTTCCTTTAGTAAGGGAATATCGATATTGGGAGCAATCAATAAGAGAATTGAAAAGATCCTCTTCAGTTGGAATAATATCCTCGGGGTTTTGAGATTCGCCGGGTAACACCTGAGTGCGATGTGATCCTGAATGCATAGAGAAATCAGAATCAGAGTTAGAAAGATCTTCGTCTTCTTCATCAGAATCATCAAACATTTGGCTTTTTAAAGACTCCAAAAGTTTAATGTGACGTTCTTCTTTGGATAATGTTGGAAACTGTGATTTGATATCTCTGCGCATTTGTTTTACTGTATGCACAGACTCTTTGTGTGATTGGTTGGAAATGTTGGTAGCAACTTTTGCTTTGTTGACTTTAATAGCTTCAACAATTTTGGAAAAGCATTGATCCGTGTCATAGCGGGACCACCATTTGACAAAAAAGTTCCTTTGTAGCTCAGGGATATCCAGATGATCTGTATCCAACTCTAGATTCCATTGCCAAATCCAATTAATTTGGAATTCAGTAAAGAACCATAACAGAGCTTTGCCTTTGAACATAAATCTTTTATCTTGGAAATCTGGATGAGAGTCAAACCAGGGTTGGAATTGATCTTGAATCTGTTTTGGTAAAATAGCAAATTCAGGGGAGTGATTTTGCCACCAATGCAAAAACCAGTTTGGAAATTGATCTTCGATTTTGAGAATCTCTGGATTCACAGTAAAAAACCATGAATGATTTCTCTTTGGGTTTTGGTAATAAAACATATGAGACCAAGCCTGAACATAGTCCCAATAGTTGTATGTTTGAGAACTGTTTTTTGTAGATGTAGTTCTTGGGTTGAAAACATTCAAACCCCATTCCTGCGGATGAATGACTCTGATAATATAACATTTGGAATGAGTCATTGTACTTTTGATATTTCCCTCTTCAACATAATGATGCTGAATTTGGACAGAATTTGTATCGAGCAGAATTGCTTCATAGTAAAACCGAAGCTTTCCCTCGGTAATTAGATAATGCTGGCTTCCCATATATCGCTCTTTGAAAAACCAAACATCTTTGTGATTGAGAACAATATCTCTATTGGAAAGTGTGAGTAAAGACTCAGCCACTGATTTTTTGATAAGAGGGGGTCCACTCTCAAGCAGGACCTCTTTGGCAGTTTTCTTTGCATTGGCCTTATCCGGTTGCGCGGATGAGGTTTCCCCTAAGGTGGGAAATTCATTTTGAAAATTTTTATTGGAAATACGATGGGTATTGGTAAAACCAATACCTCGACCGCGAGGTCTCCCTCTAGGTCTACCCCTCACTGGGGTGAACATCCTGCAAGAATTCTCTGGTTAGAAAATCAGGAAGAGAATTATCAATACCTTTGATATATTCGATAGTAAAATCGAAAGCAGATAACTCAGATTGCCATCTGGCAAATATTTGTTTGGAAACTAGATGTTTAACATCTTTTGTTAAAATCTGTTTTGCAGAAGAATAATCAACTCTTAAAACAAAATGTTTATTGAGTAAATCATCTTGAAATTTGGTAATACATTTGACAATTGATAAAACTTCTTTTTTGACAGTAGAATAATTTTGTTGAACTGGTTTCCAAGCACCTGAAGTAAATCTAACCAGCTCTTCCTTGGAAGTATTAGGGTTTAATTGTTTTAGAATACCGCCATAACCTTTGTCAGAGGCATCTGTTTCTACAATTTTGTCCCATTCGGAATTTGAAAGTGCTAAACATGGTAATGTTTGAGCTTTTACCTTTACCTTTTGAACTGCTGCAGTATGGACTGGTGTCCATGGCGAAGGATTTTTTCTTAATCTTTGATATAAAATTGCAGTATCCTGGGCTAAATTAGGATAAAAATCACCCAAGTAATTTAGACTGCCCAGAAATCTTTGTAATTGTTTTTTGTCAGTAATTTCATCAGGAAATTTAGAAGCAAATTCAATACTTCTTTGAATTGGAATGATGGTACCTTGATGCACATTATGACCAAGGAATCTTACAGTAGTTTGGAAAAGTTTAAGTTTAGGAGCTGAAACAACTAAACCATTTGTTTTCATAGCCTCTTTAATAATTCGCAGATGTCTAAAATGTTGGTCAATGGAATTGGAAAAGACAAGTATATCATCTATGTAGACGATACAAAACTTAGAATATTTGGAAAATATATCATTCATTATATGTTGGAATTCAGAAGGGGCATTTTTGAGACCAAATGGCATTACATTCCATTCGTAATGACCAAAAGGAACTACAAAAGCAGTTTTGTAACGGTCTTCTTTGGCAATTTGAATTTGCCAGTAACCAGATTTGAGATCGAATTTGGAAAAGATTAGAGCAGATTGTAATCTGTCTAACAAATCTTTTTTGTTTGGAATTGGATGTCTTATCCATTGGAGAACATTATTCAAGGGTTTGTAATTGATTACAAGACGAGGAACTCCTCGTTCTTTCTCAGCATTCTTATTTACATAAAAAGCTGTGCAACTCCAAGGAGATTGGCTAGGTTGAATTAGCTTTTTCTCCAATAAACTTTGAATTTCTTCTTGACATAATTTGAGATATTCCTGTTTCATTTGACTAGGTCTAGCCTTGGTAGGAATAAGATTTTCATCAAAGTTTGGAATGTAAGGTAAAGAAACTATATGTCTTTTTCTTTCCCAGAAAGCATTTGGAATAGTATGACAAACTTCAGTGTGAAATTGATTTGTAATAACTCTGATTTTTGAAGAGATTTGAAGATCTTTTAATTGTTCTTCAATTTTTAAAGAGTTAATTTCTGATTTGAGAAAATTCAATTGCTGAGTTTTGATTTGAGAAAAGTTTTTTAATTCATTTATTATCTTAACCACAGGGTCAGATACAAATGGATAAAGAACTTGAGTATTTTGGACAGTAGCCATAATGCCACTTTCATTGATAGTGATTGGCATTATCTGTTGGAGAAAAGGATTCCCTAGAATCACTTTGTGATTTAGATCTTTGACAAGAAGAAAAGTTGTTGGTAAACAACTTTGTTCATTGCAAATAGTTACATTGGATAATTTGAATTTGACAAAAAGTTTACTACTACCTGCAGTAATCAAAGTTTGAGAAGTTTTTTCGAAATACTATGTAGGAATGAATCCTTCTTGGATACAATTGACGTCTGCTCCACTATCCACAAGAGCAGTGATATTGGAAATTTGGTATTCCTTTTGAATGAGTAAAGAAATCTCAACATACCATTTCTGACTTAGAATATGACTAATATGATTGAGAGTGTCGGATTGGAAAGGAATAGAATTATCAACTTCATCAGAATGTGAAATTGAATCTTCTAATTGGCTGATTTTGGCATCAGAAATTAATTGATTATTTCTGAGAATTTTGATTTCTTCTTTAAGATGATTGACTTCTTTTTGTAAATCTTGGAGAGTAACAGGAGTAATTTTTTGCCTCTGATCTATCCTAGAAAAGACTTCCTGCATAGTATAATATCTAGGTTTGAGAATAGACTCAGGAACAGTCTGTTCATTTGAAACTGGTTGGGACTGATTGATCAATTGGGAAACAATTTTCATCCTAAAATTAGGATCAGGAATTTGATCAATGTTTTTTAGAATATCTTCTTGTACTTGTGAAAGCACATTAATTGATAATTTGGAAATTTGATTGCAACATTTGTTGATGCAATGTTCTTCGGAAGATGATGATGAGGATATATCATCATGACTTGGAAAACTTTCTTCTGAATCAGAAGATGCTAAAAAGAGTTTGGAAAGTTGATTTCGTGTTTGTTCATCATGAACTAACTCGTTTAGCTTTTTAGCTTTGAAACATTTGTTTGCATAATGTCCTAGTTGTCCACATTTGAAACATTTAATTTTGGATTTAGGAGTTTTTTGAGATTTTCTTTTCTTTTTTGGAAAGAGAGGTTTAGGAATGTTTGACCATTCTTTAGCCTTGGCTTTTCTCTTGGCCTTTTGATAAGTTTTATAATTTTGAGATTTATGATGTTTGGCTTTATCTTTTTTTTTCTTAGGATATTGGATTGGCATATCAAAAGCAAATTGTTGACAGAATTCACCTATCTCTTGTTTGCCTGTGATATTTTGTTTCTTAATTTGATATTGTAACTTCATGTCGTTACATAAGTTAATACCTGTTTGAAGACAAATACTAACAAGATGGCCATAGGTTAAATCATTCCAGGGAATATTGTGACCATTTTGGGTAGTACTTAAAGCTTGTTTGACACGTTCGGCAAATTGAGGAGGTAATCCCTCAATAAATTTGGATTTCCAATAAGGAGCATTTGCATCAGGTCTTTGGAAGACTTTGGTAATGAAAACATCTTTATACCAACGAAAATTGGTTAAAGCTCCACATTTGAGATTTTGTAATAATTCGGTGCCTCGTTCAAGACGCTGGTCAACCGAACCAACAAAATAATAGATAATGGATTGGATGAGTGTATAAACACTATCCTGTTGAGGTTGGGAAGTAGATGGCTGTTCAATTTTAACAGCATTTGAGAATTTCTTCTCTTTGAACTTGAGTGAGAATGTTATCCCACCAACCTTTGAGACTGCCAATGAAACCACTAATGATAAAAATGGCAATATCTTTGTCAGTGTTATGAGATGCACGACAAATACTGGCATACATCATCATTTTGTGAAGGACTTCGTAAATCTGATATTCAGATAAACCATCTATGTTCCATTCATAAATAGTTTTGGCTGAATAGGCAGTTTGACTTTTGAAGAAATTTTCTTCCCATAGCATATCGGGAGGAGTTGGTCTTGGATAATAGACACGACGGAAAGTATCTCCACCTAAATTGTCTTTGTATTTGATACGATTTAGGGATAAATTTTGGACATTGGATGAAGAGTTGTCAATCAAAGGATCTTCATACTTTGGAAAAGTAATTTGCATTTGGTGAATTTCTTCAAGATCAGAATCTGTACTAGACTCACTAGAAGATTCAGTAAAAAATGCATTATATTTGGTAATGGGAGATAAGTTAACAGTTTTTAATCTTTTAACTAATTCATCCATAAACTCGTTGTCCTTATTTGGATTTTTGAAATTGAAATTTGACAAGAATATAGGAGGCTTTAGATCAGGTTGACTAATTGCTAAAGCTTTGGAAGTGGATGCTTCTTTAGAATCCTAGGATTTAGGAAGTTCTTTTGGAATTTCTTTTTGTAGTTTATCTAATTGTTTCTCAATTCTTTGAAGTTGGTTGCCAACTGTGTTGAGATTTATATTTGTATAATTCAGTTGTTTATGAATGGTGGATTCGATAATGACCTCTTTGTCTTTGGAAGAAGTATCTACTAAAAGGATTGCGTCAATAGTAGAACTTTTATCTTAGCTTATTAACTGAATAGGTTCGAAAGGGGGATGAACTGACTTAACATCTCCTGTTTTAGTATGCCAATTGATTAGAAAACTGTCATATTGATCTAAGACATCAATAGACGAAGTGTAATTTGGAATATAGTACTCCCAGTACCATTTTGGAAAGAACATAAATGTTTGTTCTTGTTGAAGATTAGAGTAAAATTGCTCTTTGATGATTTGGAAAGAATTCCCAGCATGCTGGTGATGAATCCATTGTCGAAATAAAGAATTGGAAGGCTTTTGGTACTCTTCATTAACAATATCCCTAATTAAAGATCCTGGAGAGAAATCTATTAGAGATTAAATTGCATTTCCGATGCAGTTGGAGAATCATCCTTTTTGTTGTCCTCTTGACCAAATGTAGGATGTTTGTAAACTCCATGAGGAATTTGTTCTTTGGAAACCTGAATCTCTTCAATGTTGAGAGATTGAGGTAATTGGGAAGAACCAGAAACTGAATGCCTGGAACTAGAATTCTCGATTGGTTTGAAAGGAGAGAAACTAGATCTATTTGACATACTCCTAGATAAAGAAATTCGTTTGAAAATTTCAGGAGTAAATTGGATTTGAATTTCTCCATCCTCTGTTTGAATGATTTGATCAATTTGAGAATTAATACTTGATCTTGGAAGTATGGCTTGAGAAATTGTCCATGTGGTTGGAAAGGTAACTTCTTCCCAGTCTATGAGACGAGGAATAGCTATGTTGGTAGATAATAGATTACTTTCTATTACCATAGTTTTGCCAGGAATTTCTCGAATGATGGCATTTGGACACAAAGTATTCATTAATTTGTAATTAATACGGTAGATGACCGCAATGGTTTCTGATCCGGGAAGGAAATCATAACCATGAGTTTGAATGTTCAAGGTGATTGCCTCAAACAGATTGGGATCTGTCAAAGACAGATTGAGATTGGGATATACATTAAAGTATATTGAACCATGACATAAACTTGTTTGAATAACTCCCATAAGAGAGTTTTTCCAATTTTGATTTCTAGCATCTCGCAGATTAGCTAAAATACTGGCATTTAAACCTGGAAGAGTTAAAGGTTTAAAAGCAATTTGAATTAATCCTATATGGATATATTTGAACTTTTTGAAATATTTTTGGATATCTTTTAAACTTAGAAGTTTAAGAGTTTTGTCATTGGAATCTAAACAAATAGTTTGTTCAGAGATTTTGATAGCATTTTTGAAAAGGAATTTATATATATATATATATATGTATATATATGTATATGTATATATATATATATGTATATATATGTATATGTATATGTATATATATATATATTTTTTTGTATGTACTGGTTTTCTTTTACTTCTATATCAATCTCCAAGCCGGGGAGGATAGTGAATAGATGTACAAGAATTAAACCGGCTCCCAAGATGGCCTAGGGGACAAACCCACAAGACCTAATGCTGCATGATGAGGGGTAGACAGGACTGGACCGCAGATCGAGAACCGGATCAGACAATCGATTTCAGTCTGATTTTGGTCCCACCTCCTAGGACTATGGTCCAGTCCTCGATCCGGTCCTCGGTCCGTGGCCCAAATTCTTGAAATACCCAGACCAGACCGAGGTTAAAAAAACACTGTTTTTTAAGAAAAAAAACCCTCCTCTTCGCTAGTTCACTCTTCAGTCAATCAGTCCTACCCGGCTACCCCACCTAATTTCCAGAATCCAGAGTCCCTGACACCGAGTTGCGATGTGCGATGTGCGATGTGCGAACACTCAACCTCGACCCGCGACCACGACCCCGACCCCGATTCCCGACGTTCCTACTCAGCTGCTGCTCCTGACCCCGACCTCGAAGGCGAACGCCCGACCCCGACCTCGACCTCACCTTGTCTGTCTTCGGCTATTGCTGCTTCGCGCTCGTCTCGCAATCGCCTCGCCTCGCCTCGCCTTGTTGTGAGAATGCTAGTAATGGGTGGAAAATACTCGAATATATTCTCACAAAGATGTTTACAAAAGGAAAGATGAAAGAGAAAACTACAAAAGGAAAAACTAATAAGAAAACAGACAATCAACCACACCTCTCACGCCTCTCTCAGCTGATTTTATCTTCCTCTTTCTCTAACGGCAAGGAAACGTCAGCCGATTGCATCTCTTGGGTCTGGGCTCGCCTGTGTTTGTTGTGTCTCTTCCTGGTAGCCCAACTATGCAGCCCGTCGTAGAAGCCCCTTCCATGACAGTCCTCCCCCTTAACATATCCTTGTCTTCAAGGATAAAAATTTGGAGAGTCACTCAACAACAATATCCTCGGCAGTTACGCACTGCTTGGCAACTTTCAAATCCATCTTTTTCCTTACTTCATCCGGTAACAGAAACTCACGAATTAGAATATGCATAACTACCCTTGTATAATAACTAGCATAAACTGCATCCATCAATGGAATAATAAATCCAATCGCCTTAAGGAATGTAGCCCCGACCTTGTGGACATCTGGTCGAACTAACTCATCCCATTTATAAAACACCCAGTCAATAACTAACAGATGCCTCTCTTGATCCTCTAATGTGGTTTGCATAAGTAATGTTAAAATGCGATTAAACAATGGACATGTACCAAACTCGCGAGCCTTGTTTGTCAGCTGTCTCAAAGTTGTCTTTCTCTGGGGAGGCGTATCATTTTTAACTTTAAGCAACAACTTCATAACCTTCTGTTCCTTCTGCTCCTCACTTTCAGAAATTCGCTAGGGAATATGCAGGAAATTATCTGGAAAAATCAGCTCACTTTCAACTCTTCCATGTACCTCAATATTGACATCATTACTGGAGCTAATTATCGGATCACAGGCCCTATTATACTCCTCTTTCCTTTCTTTAACACTTTTGGAGCCACTAGATTTTAGCGAATTTGAATTTGCACTGCCTGGATTTTCAGACTGTTTCTATGGTCTTAGTTTGATAGCAACCTTCACAACACCACTTTCTTCTGATGGTGAATTTAGAGATATATCTGCAAGACAAATCACAGGGAGTTGACATTCCGGTGTCTTACGAGTTATAATTTTAGAGCCAGAGCCATCAGGCAAACAATAATCTAACAAAATTATTGAGTGCAGAGAATAATGCTGCGCAACCCTGTGAGGAGCCAATCGTAAATACAAAGTTGGAAACTGCTGAAACTCTAACTGTTGTCTAGTAGGATAAGGCTCAGTGAGATGGAGATGATGTTGTACTCTGAAAGAATTATGCAACACAAACAGAGTTCTGAAAACTTGACGATCTTGGACATTATGGATAAGAGTTGCTGGACTGCTAGAACTGCTACTGGCATGACCTCCTGCATCTTTCTCAATCTTCACTGTTGGGAGGCTGCTCATCGGCATCTCATCACCTATGTCCACATCTTCCTCGCCAGCTTCTCCTTTCCTTGGCTTTTTGGCCACGGGAGCAACCTTAATTCTCTCCGTCTCAGGTAATGCCCTATAGGCTTTGGTGACAGATGCATTGGTATTGCTGCTCATGAGAGCTTGCCGCATGATCTTGCTCACCATTTTCTTCCAATTTGTGACCAGACGTGTGATACCCGACTTTTCGGGATATTAATATTATAATATACGATGGTATTTTTGTAAATATGTCAAATCAAGTCAGTTTTGAGGGCTGAAAGCTTTATTACGATCCCAATAATTAATAAGAATTTTAAGAGAATTTTGAGAATTTTAGGAATTTAACGCTAATTTTACGAAAAATTACGTTTAACGTAATATAAGAATACTTTGGTAAAAATAGTAAACGAGGTCCGTTTTACGAACGGACGGTTTTAATAGAACCCTGGTAGTGAGTTGGAGTTATTGGAGAATTAAGGAAATTTGGAAATGCCAAATCATTAGTTAATTAACGAAACGAAGGACGAAACAAATAGAAAATCAAAGGAAGGGCAAAATGGTAAATTTCAAAGTCAAAATTTGAATTAAAAACAATAACTCTTCTTCTTCTCCACGCCATTTCCTTCTTCCTGCGATCTCTCCCTCTCCTCGCGGCGATTCCTCCTTCTCAACGATCGTTCTTCCTTCGATCAACCTCTGTTCTTCGTGTTTTCTTCGCCATTCACGATTCTAAGTAAGTCTCTAACATTTCCCAGCTTTAATTCTTAGTTTTCGGAGTTAAAAACGATTAGGGTTTCGTTAAAAAACGCGAATTATGGTTCGAAATCGATAGCTCTACCGTATTGGCAAATATAATGAACGTATTTAGCGTTATTGGATGAAGTTAATCGATTAGGACGAATGTTAGAGATTTAACAATTTCTGAGTTTTGGGGGAAAACTCGTTGATAGTAATTTCGAGGTATTGAGCGTTATTTGAAGGATGAAAATGCCTCGATTAATTTAGTTGGAACTTTAAGAAATTTCTTTAGTTAAGGTTTCGTTAAATTTGGACGTTTAATAGTTTAAACTCGTTTTAACGACAATTTGATGAAATTGCCTAGGTGAACACTCGTGGACGGAGCTTGGATTGCATCGGACACGAGGTAATTTCTCGTGATTTTCTCTGGCCGATTAGCCTACACCGTACGTCGAAGTCGTCTCGAGGAGTTTTGGTGACGTGTTTATTTTCTAGCTTTGGTTGGGTAGTTAGGGTTCGATTGTCTTATAGGTTGATTGTTGTGTTTTGATGGTACGCTTCGTATGTATGTTTACTTTCTGTCGTATTGAACTGTTCACGCATCACGTGTTTTAAAAGAACATAGAAAATGAATTTTCGCATGATGTTTTAAAGAATATGGCGATGTGGCCTGCAGAGGGGCACGACCTATTGTGGAGACCGATTACGGGTTTGTCACAATACCACATCTATTGCATACTCATACAGTTATATATTTATAGGTCATGCAAGATGGGGCTCAGGCACAGTTGTACGCGTTGTAAACGTGTACCCCCCTCTTCTAGCTGGAAAGAGTAGTCCGACCGCTGGATGTGCTCTCTCCGATTAGGAGGCTTAGATCTCGGTGACACCCACAGAGTAAAGATAAAGAAAATGCTGCATGATTTCTGAACCCATATGCATAGCATGCATTTACATTTACGAGAGCTTGCTGAGATTTTTATCTCATAGGTGTCTGTATGGTGTAGGTGACTACGAGAAAACAGGTGAGGACGACGATCCTCCTTCCGAGGCATGAGTCCAGTTGACGGAGGATGAATGCGGGAGTGTGCTGGCGCAGTCGTGGCGTTTCATGACCTGTGGGGATGTAGGTATTTTGGGATGTTTTGAGTAGAAAGCGTACAGATATAACATTTTAGGGTGTTTGATTCTGTATAGTGGATAAGTTACGTTTTGAGTTTTAAAATGTTTCGAAAATGTATTTTGTAAACGTTTGATATTAGGGGAAACGTTCAGTTTTTAAACCGAACCACGCGGTTTGTTTTTACGAAACTAGGCTATGTTTTAAACATGTTTGAGTCGCTTATTTGGTCGATGAAATGAAGTGTAATGTGAAGTGCTTTTAGTTGTGTTTTGAGTTTAAATAGGTATTTACGTTAAGTGCATGAGTTATGAGAAGGAAAAGAGAAAAGTAAATGAAGGAAAGGAGGAGAAGGAAAGACGAATGGGCGAAGAAGAAGAAGGGGAGACAGAGGAGGTGGCGATCGATCGCCCAAGGGTGGGGATCGATCGCCACAAACTGGCGATCAATCGCCACTGGCGATCGATCGCCACTTGCGTTCAGGCGATCGCCTGTTGAGGCGATCGCTGGGCTGGCAAGTGATCGCCGAAGGGCGATTGTTCGCCAGGCGAGATCGATCGCCCCTTCATTTTAGGGGTGATCGCCCCTTTCTGCCCCGCGATTGGTTTTTAATTTAATTTTATTGTTTTAATTAAATGGTTTTAAGTTTTATTTATATGGTTTTGAAGTTGAAATTAAGTGGTTCTAAAAATAGTTTTCGAACGGTGTTAACGATTCCGACTTTTACTCAAATTCCGCATAGAGTTCGTTTAAAGTTATATAGGATATAAAAAAAAATAATACGTAAATAAATATGTACGGAAAATTGGGTACAGTGTTAGGGTCGTCACAAGACGAACAAGTTCCCACAGTGTTTCCGTATCTACATCCTCAATGTCGAGCTCAACCTCATACCCATTTTGCTTTAAATGCCTGTTCCTCTTATTTATAATTTGCACTACTTGCTCCATTTTCTCCGATGGCAAACTCTGCAATCCAATTCTCAGTTTGTGCTTCTCCTCCAAGCTCATGTCTCCTTTATTTGGGTCCTTAGCCATAGGCTTGGGCGGCTTCAAGGGTTTGACTGGAAGTACCCTAACGGGTGGAGGAGTTTTCACAGGCGATTGGATCAAGGGAGACGAGGGAAGATTCACTTTGGTAGCTGGCACAATAGATTGATCTGATTTTCTGGAACTTTGAATTGGCTCCTTATCTATGCTACCCGTCTCAATGTGATTCCAAGACCTGTAATTCCTCCTTGTAAACTCGATCCTCAGGCCTATTTTCCTCCAACTTTCCGTTGAGAGGTAAAAATAATTCCTCAAATCTCGCCAACAGGAGCTCTGCCATTATGTAAACATCGTGACCTTTCGGATTGTACGCCATTGCATTGTTGAAAGTTAATCTCACATCAACAGCGAAATCCACTGGCAAGGCAACTACATCGACAGGCTTGTTAAAGATCCAACTGTGCTTGTGCTTCATTAGTTTCGTCAATATTTGAGAGCATAACTCTATTTCTGAACTCTGTATAACGTTCTCACCGACAGACTCTTTTTATTCTAAAGATTCTTCTTCAGCTTTTTTGTCAACTTCTTTAACCTCTAGATCATCCTCATTCTGTTCCGTTGTCACCTTCCCGATTTTCTTCTCCGCCAATTTCTGGAGCTCCACCTCCGCTTCAGCAATGGAGTGGTACGTGTTGTGAATCGGTGAATCTCCCGATACGGCTGCCGCAGGTTGTTTCTGCCCCATCTCCGGTAAGCTTTGAGCAATTTTGGTTAGTACGGACATCACAACATCATGTTTCACGGTCAAGTCGGACGACAAAGCATCATGTTTTGCTTGCAGCTCCTTAAAGTTCTGCTCAGACGTAGCCATCTGAGATGTGATCTCCGTGACCGTCTTCTGCAACTCCTGGTAATCTCCTGAAAGTTTGTTTATCGTTTCTTCATTAATTTTTGCTCTGGTTTCGCCATTATCGATCGTAGCTGCTCTGATACCACTATTGTGAGAATGCTAGTAATGGGTGAAAAATACTCGAATATATTCTCACAAAGACGTTTACAGAAGGAAAGATGCAAGAGAAAACTACAAAAGGAAAAACTAATAAGAAAACGGACAATCAACCACACCTCTCACGCCTATCTTAGCTGATTTTATTTGCCTCTTTCTCTAACGGCAAGGACACGTAAGCCGATTGCATCTCTTGGGCTTGGGCTCGCCTGTGTTTGCTGTGTCTCTTCCTGGTTGCCCAACTATGCAGCCCATCGTGGATGCCCCTTCCATGACACGCCTCGCTTTGACTCGCTACTGCTTTTCTGATATTTGAGTTTCCTTTTGGTGCTGTAAAATTTACAGCGACCACCGATCAAACATTTACAGTGTAAATGTTAGATATTTTTTAGCAAAGGAGCGGTATTTTTTCTCTTTTGTACTGTTTTCTCTAGTGGATATGGTGTAAGGTTTTACAACGTCAAAATCGTCGAATTCAACTTGCGTGTTTGCTCTGTTGCAAATTTTATGGACTACAAATTGCTGGAAGAAGTTGGGGATTTTTTTTATGTTTTAAAAAAAAAACAAGTGGGAGGAACCGGGACCGGACTGAATTTTTGGTCCAGTCCCAGTTCGGTCCCGAATCCCGATCCCTCTCAGGACCAGTTCTGGTCCTAAAAAAAAATCCCTAAGACTCGATCTGGGCTCGGAACTGGACCGAATGGACCCATGCCCACTACTATACGTGATTGAGGCTTGCGTTGCAACCTAAGTCTTGTTGGACAAGAAACTAATAGGAAGAGCAAAAGCCCACGAACTAGGATTTAAGACTAAAAAAAGTCGGCACAAATTTAAACAACTACGTAATAAAAAATAGTTATTTTTATTCTCTTATTTTAGTTTTTGACGTGTCAAACAACAAGTATAATTAATGTAATAAATTAAATATTTATAATTTATTCTATTAATTATACATTAATTGTATAAATGATTATGTTATATAGATTATTTAAAAAAAAACATGACATAATAAATTGTCAATTGGGTCAAACCTTGGTCTACAATTCAACTTTGACTATTGGATTAGGCACGCACGACCAGCTCAATGATGTCCCAAACATGTATCCATTATTTTAATTTTATATTATAATCTTGTAGGTAACATATAATTAGCACAATAATTTCAATAAATAATAATAATTAAAATAAGAAGTGAGTTGTATAGAGTTATTAAGGATTGATTCTATGGTGATAATTTTGAGAAAAATAGGAAAGAAAGATAATCATTGTTTCTTGACACGTGTAATTTTGGCGAGGTAAAAGTAGGAAAGATGAACCAGTTCTTCCTAAATGTGGAAGACATTGCCAAATGGTGGCTACTTTTTGTCGTAACGCAGATCGAAAAGGATTGCCAATTGAGGATTTTTAACCTAATTTTGTATTATATTCTTAAAATATAGGAGGGATTTTTCCTGTATGTTATCATCTTCTCAGATTTGGCAAATTTGATGGAAGAAAAGATTCCATCTTCTTTTGTTCATTGTTCTTTGATCTAGATTTCTTCCTTTTTTCACTAAAACTCAGCGGTTTCACACCGCCTAGATTCTTGTAATATACACTTGTATCTCCTGTGGCATCTGGATCTATTGCCTCCTCTGTTGAATTTCGAAACTATTTCTAACTTTTATTATTGGGTTTTTCGGAGAAGATTTTTTGTTGGGCTTCTCAACTGTTATTATTATTGTTTTTGGTTGGTAGAGAGAGGAGATAATGAGAATTTAGGGGGGATTGAATTAGTCGTGTTCTAAACAGAAAATTTCATCTGGGCTTGAAGGAAACTGGTTGATTTGCCCAATTTGGCGGATTGGGTTTTAAATTTGTTGCAAAATAGGGGACATTTAGTTGTGCGTGATCAGCATTCAGCTGAATTGGAAGCGACCCAAGAAAGGAGATGAGATGAGAGATAAAGCTTATGTTGTTTTTTCTGGCACACCGTG
>CM039515.1:45851982-45876818 GCA_022432975.1 Begonia masoniana | reverse complement strand
GTTCCTAAAAATTGGTGACATTGTTATTTTTCATTTACTCACTCACATCTAACCTTTGGGCTACTGGATGCTACGCTAAATCTCAACTACGTTACGATCCTATACATCTATCGGTTGCCCATAATCACTTCTCAAATAACAAGGTCTACATCTCCAAAGTTTTGACTTCACCTAACTCTACCCTCCAGGGCTTAACGCATTCATCACTTAGACCCTTAATCTCTCTAACTTAGTTCTCTAGCTTATTTTCAGGCTAAGTTTATCTAATTTCTCATCTTTCTACTTCCGTGTCTATCGAACACGTACAACCACTACAACTCTCTATGCTACCCCAATCGAGTAATCCTAAGATACTAATGAGTATAATTCTTACCTCAAGTTTTACTAAACTCTAAATAGTCTTAGATTAGGACTAACTCGTTCCTAACTCTTCACACAATACTCTAAATGGTGTACAACATATCCTTGGTCACCTAGTCATTTACTTTTCTAATGTAGACACGTATCCATCAAACAACTCAACCTCCAAAACCATTTCAATAGCATAACACTAGAACCTACAGAGTCAACTTCTTACCCTTAGTTTTAGATTTCAATTCCTTTCGATCTTACTATCGCATCTTACATCTATTTACCTCGCACCTCATTCTAACACCATTAACATATTTTTAATTCACTATACCCTCGAAGTACTAAATGAGTTTTCATTCACTCCAAATTGTCAACTCACTATGACTCTAGGTTGGGTCATTCTAAACTATACACCCCAATGCTCATTAATCCCAACAATTATTGAATTCACTACACTTTTCTACATCACCCAAAGTTTTCATTTTCCTAACTTTACTCCTTATATCTTGAGTTTCAATTCAATCAAGTATCACCTATCCTTTCAAACTTTTCCAACTTAATTCCAACTTTAACTTCTCTAATCCAATGGTCATCAACATTTACAGAACTACCTCATATCTCATATCGTAACACTAAGAACTACTTCTTTTCTACTCTACTATCTCACTCCTACTTCTCACTCATCTCAGCTAATCAAGACAATTTATGTAACACCCCTAATACTGTACCCGTATTTCCGTATTATTTTTTTTTTTACACTTTTTACTTTCCTATACTTTAAATAAAACTTTGTGCGGAATCTAAACTGAAGTTGAAATCAGAACTGAAATCGGAATTAAAACTGAACTTTAAAAGCATTTAAAACGAAACCTTTAAATAACAATTAAAACAAAAAAAACATTAAATAAAACATTTAGTAACAAATAAAAGAAGGGAGGGCAGAATAGGAATTCTGCCCTCAAAATTGGCAGCGACCGGGCGCTGCCAATTGCAGCCTCAATCACCGCGTGCGCTGCATTGTGCAGCGCACGATCGCTGCACAATGCAGCGCCCAGTCGCTGCATTGTGCAGCGCACGATCGCAGCACAATGCAGCGCCCAGTCGCTGCATTCTTGCAGCGATCGAGCGCTGCATATTGCAGCGATCGGGCGCTGCATATTGCAGCGCCCAGTCGCTGCACAGCAGCGACCAGCACATAACACTTGCTCTCTGGAATTTCCAGAGAGCAAGTTTCAGAGTGATAGCTCTCTGGAATCCGATTCCAGAGAGCAACCCTTTCTTATCCTCCATCAAATTCTCATTCATGCCCCATTTTTCTTATCTATATCCCAATCAAACTGTAACTTAAACTTAACCGTATTTGTAACTTAAACTTAACCGTATTGCAGCGGACTTTGCGAAATCCAACAGCATGGATAGCTCTAAAAACCGAGCTTACCCGTACCAATCCCAAAACGAATCAAAACATTTCATAACGTTTATCAAAACAGTTTAAACCAAAGCCTTTTACATACAGTTACCAAAACATTTTCTAACCCCTATCCAGATCCAAACAACCTAAAATACTCTATACAATTATCAATTCAAAATATCCCAAAATAACCCCAGAGTCCATACATACATCCCCACGGGTCATATCGCGCCTCGACTACTCAGCGCACTCCCACGGCCATCATCCATCAGCTGCCACCTACGTCAGGAGGAGGAACATCGTCCTCACCTGGCTCGATGTCACCAAAGATATCACCTACACCATACAGACACCTATGAGATAATTAAATCTCAGTAAGCTACGTAAATGCAGATGCATGCGTGCAGATGTCATTCAGAAAACATGCATGACAGATTCAGATTACAGATTCATTACGTCGCAGACAGACAGATTGTCACCGAGACCTCGACCCACTAAATGGAGAGGGCCTATCCAGCGGTCGGACTACCCTTTCCACCTAGAGGGGGGGGGGGGTACACGCTTGCAACACGCACAGCCGTGCCTGAGCCCCATCTCGCATGACCAGATACAGACAGATTACATTCATTCATTACAGAGGTTCGTTCATTTTCTTAAAATACGTGCAGAAATTCGTTTTCATGACCTTTGAAATACGCGATGCATGAACAGATATGTGCATAATATAACCGTGCGATAAACAAACAACGTGCATACCATCAAGACCGAAATTAAACTAACCTACAACAATTTAAACCTAACTACCCAACCAAAGCGAATTTAAAGCAAACATCTCTTCAGGGATCCTCGATACGACATCGAAGTATGGTGTAGACCAATTGGTCAGAGTAAGTCACGAAGACTTACCTTGGGCGCGCAGAATCTCAATCTTCGTCACGGGAGTCGTGTGTCTGAGGAAAACACGATGTCCACCGTTAAAACCAATTTGAATTATAAACGTTCAAATTATAAAATCCTTAACTAATGAATTTCCTAAATTCCAACTTAGCTAATCAAAGCATTTAGAACGTCAATTAAGGCTCGATAATTCGAAATCTCAATTAACGAGTTTTTCTCAAAAACCCGGAAATTTACCAATTTTTAACTTTTTCACAAATTGATTTTTCTTCGTCCAATAACGTCAAATACGTTCAATACATACTTAATCACGGCTAACCTATTAATTACGAGCCCTAATTCGACATTTTTATCGAAACCCTAATCGAAACCCTAACGTTAAATCGACCTAAAACTTAGAATTTAACGCTCAAAGACCGAAGCTACTTACCGAGGGTAGCGAGAGGAGGAGAAACCGTGAAGGACGGAGGAAGAACGAAGGTCGGACGGAGGTCGGATGTCGTGAGAACGCCGGCGGCCAGAGAGAAGTTTCTTCTCTGTTCGTGAGCGCCAGAGAGAAAGGAGAGAAGTGAGGAGAAAAAGAGAGATTTGTGTTATTTATTAATTTTGGTTTGCAAATTACCATTTTGCCCTTCTTACTTAATTCTATTTGTTTCGTCCTTCGTTTCGTTAATCGTCCAACTATTCGACATTTCCAAATTTCCATATTTTACCAATAAGTCCAACTTATTATTAGAGATTTATTAAGACTGTCCGTTCGCAATTCGGACCTCATTTACTATTTTTATTAAAACGTTCTTTACATTACGATAAACGTATTTACTCGGAATATAGCGTTTAATCTCCGAAAATTCCCAGAATTTCCTCAAAATTCTTATTATTCGTTATGATCATAATGACGCTTTCCGTTTGCGAAACTGATTGATTTGACATATTTACGAAAAATGCCATTAAATAATGAAATAATAATATAATATAATATATTCAAAAAGTCCGTACAAGCCGGATATTACATTCCACCCTCCTTATTCAGAATTTTGTCCACAAAATTAAATCATGCAAACAAATCAGGATACTTAGTCATCATATCCTGCTGTCGTTCCCACGTAGCCTCTTCCACCTCGTGGTTCCGCCACAAAACTTTGACCAGTGGAATCTCTTTGTTG
Source organism: Begonia masoniana (assembly GCA_022432975.1). Taxonomy (NCBI): domain Eukaryota; kingdom Viridiplantae; phylum Streptophyta; class Magnoliopsida; order Cucurbitales; family Begoniaceae; genus Begonia; species Begonia masoniana. Next base: position 45,872,993 of record CM039515.1, on the reverse strand, counting down.
CGTAAAATCTTGATGGAAGTCTCCAAAATACATACCGGCCTCACCTCATAGCTCAAGGTAGGCTGTACCTCGATCTCTGTGGCCTCCACAATATGTGACGGATCGCGCAAGCACTTCCGAAGCATAGATACATGAAATACATCATGGATACCCTCCATAGAAGCCGGAAGCTGCAATCTATACGCCAACTTCCCGATCCTCTTCAGAATAGGAAAGGGTCCCACATACCGAGGGTTCAACTTACCCCTCCTTCCAAATCTCGCGACACCTTTGAACGGAGAAACCTTCAAATAAACTTCGTCGCCCTCCTCGAACTCTAGCTCTCGCCGTCTCACATCAGCATAACTCTTCTGTCGGCTCTGAGCTACCTGAATACGCTGTTGGATAACGGCAATCTTCTCTGCCGTTTGCTGTAGAATCTCTGGACCAACGATGCTGGCCTCGCCAACCTCGTCCCAATGTAACGGAGACCTACACTTCCGACCATACAGAGCCTCGTACGGTGCCATGCCAATAGTAGCCTGGAAGCTGTTATTGTACGAGAACTCAATCAGAGGTAAATATCGGCTCCACGAGCCCTGAAACTCCAGCACACACGCTCTGAGCATATCCTCCAAAATCTGATTCGTCCTCTCTGTCTGACCATCAGTCTGAGGATGAAATGCTGTGCTGAAATTAAGCTGAGTCCCCATAGCTTTATGCAGGCTCTTCCAGAAATTCGAGGTAAATCTCGGATCACGATCTGAGACTATGGAAACTGGCACACCGTGCAGTCTGACAATCTCCTGCACATATAGCTCTGCGAGCTGATCCATCGAAGATGCCATCTTCATAGATAAGAAGTGAGCCGACTTTGTCAATCGGTCCACAATCACCCATATACCATCATGACCTCTCGTCGTCCTCGGGAGCCCCACAATAAAGTCCATGGAGATCTGCTCCCACTTCCACTCCGGAATCGGCAGTGGCAATAATGTTCCGGCAGGTCTCTGGTGCTCGGCCTTCACCTGTTGACAAACTAAACAGGTCTCGACATACTTGGCCACCTCTCTCTTCATGTTCGGCCACCAGAAGTGTTGTTTCAAATCCCGGTACATCTTTGTACTCCCCGGGTGTATAGAATATGCCGAAGAATGTGCCTCGGCCAATATATCCTTCCTCAGATCCTCGTCGCTAGGCACGTACCACCTATGCCTAAACTTCAGAATACCATCCTCCGATAGATGAAAGTCTAACGAGTCCCCCAAGGTCATACTCGATCGAAGCTCCATACACTCCGAATCAGTCAGCTGAGCCTCACGTATACGATCCAGAAGAGTTGGCCTGAGAGAAATACTAGTGAGCATGCTGGACAACTCTGCCACTATCTCCACGTCAAATCTCTCGATTTCAGACCGCAGCGTAACTGACATCGCTGCTAATGAAGGCTGACTCGCAGAAGGCACTCTACTCAAGGCATCAGCTACCTTGTTTGCCTTCCCTGGGTGGTACTTGATATCAAAATCATAGTCCTTGACGAACTCAAGCCACCTGCGTTGCCGCATATTCAGCTCCTTCTGCGTAAATAAGTACTTCAAGCTCTTGTGGTCGGAGAATATCTCGCACTGCTGCCCATATAAATAATGTCTCCATACCTTCAGTGCGAAGACCACAGCTGCTAACTCAAGATCGTGCGTGGGGTAGTTCTGCTCATACGGCTTCAGCTGTCGAGAAGCATAAGAAATAACTTTCCCCTCTTGCATCAGTACACAACCAATTCCCACTCCAGATACATCGCAATATATACTGAATCTGACACCTTCAATAGGCAGTACCAGCACTGGAGCGGTGGTCAATCTCTGCTTTAATTCCATAAAGCTGTCATCACAAGCAGACGACCATATAAATTTCTCATGCTTCCGAGTCAATCGTGATAAGGGAAGTGCGATCTTTGAGAATCCCTCTATAAACTTCCTGTAATAACCGGCCAATCCAAGAAATCCACGCACCTCACGTACGTTCTTCGGCTGTGGCCAATCTCTGACCGCCTGGACCTTGCTCGGGTCCACAGAAACTTCGTCCTGTGATATGATATGGCCTAGGAAACTCACCCTGTCAAGCCAGAACTTGCACTTCGAGAACTTCGGATAGAGCTGGCGCTGACTCAATATCTGTAAAACAATCCGTAGATGCTCCTCATGCTCTTCCTTCGTCTTGGAGTAGATGAGGATGTCGTCAATGAACACCACCACAAACTTGTCCAAGTACTCCTTAAAGACACGGTTCATCAGATCCATGAACGCTGCAGGAGCATTAGTGAGTCCAAATGACATGACAAGGAACTCATAATGCCCATACCTCGTTCGGAATGCCGTCTTCTGAATATCATCCCTCCGGACCTTCAGCTGATAATAACCCGAGCGTAGGTCGATCCTGGAAAACACTCGGGCACCCTGCTGCTGATCAAATAAATCGTCAATCCGGGGCAGTGGGTACTTATTCTTCACTGTGAGCTTATTCAGCTCCCTGTAATCGATACACATCCTGAGGGTCCCGTCTTTCTTCTTGACAAACAGAACGGGCGCACCCCAGGGTGAAACGCTGGGTCGAATAAAACCCTTCTCCAGTAACTCGTCAAGCTGAGTCCTCAACTCTCTCAACTCAGCTGGTGCCAACCGGTAAGGGTTCTTGAACCTTGGCGCAGAGTTTGGATAGACATCAATAGTGAATTCGATCTCCCGGTCTGGTGGTAAACCGGGAAGATCATCAAGGAATATGCCAGAGAACTCTCTAACAACAGGAATGTCGCTCGGCTTCAGTCCGCTGAGCAACTGAACATCAAAAACTGAGGCCAAATAAATAGAGCACGCACCTTTGAACTGCTCGTTGACCTCCATAGCATAAGAAATAGGCGAGTTACTCAGTCGGTTCATCGCCTGATAAGAAAACTCGGCTCTATCCGGGGGTCGGAAGGTCACAATCCCAGATTGACAATCGATGGTGGCGAAATGCTGCGCAAGCCAGTCCATCCCCAAAATAAGATCGTATCGCTCTATGCTCATAACTATCAGGCGAGCATAGAGGGTAATACTCCCCACTGAGACGACATTGCCCTGGAGAATACGATCTGACTGCATATGCTCTCCCGAAGGCAGCATAACACTATACTCATACTCTGACGGCTCGGACTCTAACCTCAATCTAGCCATACATGCAGCCGATACGAAGGAGTGCGTAGCTCCGGTATCCATCAAAGTAAATACAGTAGCGCACATAAGCAAAATAGTACCTGCCATCACAGCAGGCTGAGCATCGTCATCAACATCCTCTGGCTCGATAAAGGCGAAAATCCTGGGCATAACCCTCCTCTGATCTCCACCCGACTGATCTCGGGCCTGTTGCGGACAATCTCTGACGAAGTGGCCGATATCCCCGCATCTATAGCACTTATTCGTGCCAACTCGGCACTCGCCACTATGTTCCTTCTGGCATCTGGGGCACCAGGGCATCTGAGAAGTCCCCTGTACCTGCTTTCCCTTGCCCCGATCATTTCCTCCCTCAAGAGGTCTCTTCGCGCCCCTAGGCTGTGGCTGAGGTGGCTGTGCTCTAGGCTGCCATCCCTGATTCTGAGACTGAGGACGGATCTCACGGAAGAAGCCCTTCGCTGGCTCCCTCGTTCTAACACAAGTGGCCCTGGCAGCCTCTATGTCCAGAGCTCTAGCTGTGATGTCAGAAAATGGTACGTCGATAATACCTGAGACCACAACATGCATCCGTATCTCCGGATTAAGTCCCTCCATAAACTGGTGCACCTTCTCCTCGTTATCGCTGACAAGACGAGGTGCAAACCTGGACAATGCCTCAAACCTCCGAATATAATCCGCAACTGAACTAGTCTGCTTCAGCTGCGTAAACTCGTTCCTCTTGGCCACTCTCACTGTGCGGCTGAAATACTTGTCGAAGAATAAGAACTTGAATCGATCCCAAGTCATAACTGATACATCTGTAGTCGACTTGATCGAGTCCCACCAGAAACGAGCGTCCAACGCTAAGTGAAATGTGGCATAAGCGACCCTGCTCCCGTTGGCAACCTCGGCGTAATCTAACATGTCCTCCATAACCCTGATCCACTCTTCGGCACGTGTCGGATCCGATAACTGGCCGTCGAATACTGGAGGCCGCAGACCTTGGAACCTCTGCATACCCTGATTACTGGGGACTACCAGCTCCTGAGCTCTCTGATATAGCCCTAACCTGCAAGAAAATGTTTAGAGCTTAGAGGGGATCGTTAGCTCCTCGGATTGGCAAGAAATGGCCGAGAAGAACACAAATTGCAAGATGAACTTGAATGACCAAATGCGCTTAGATGAAAAGGAACTTTATATGATGTTAGTGGAGTGAGTGAGGTGTGTGATAGTGGAAGGCGTGGTCCTGATTCATTGAGATGGAAAAGATATGCAAAACTTCAAGAAATCGGCCAATAGGTAATATTTTGAAGCCTTTGGCAATAGTTGCTTCCAAGGAAGACAACTCGACTCTTGAACACGGTTGGGGCCACTTCTTGCTGTTTTCCACTCCCAAGGAGATGGAGAAGAAGATGGCTATATAACCCTTGCAAGCTACCAAGCAAGAAGGGAGTGGTGGGGGCGCAACCCCTCGGTTTTGTGCAAACCGAGCAAACCTTGTTGGTTTCTTCAAACTCCTTCAACCATGGAAGGGAAATCCGTGCATGCTCCTTAAAATCAGTCCAAAAAACTTACAATCACCAATTACCATGCTTTTATAGACCTATGGATGGCTTGGATGTGATTCAAAAAGTGGTCTTCAAAATGGTGTAACCGTTGGATCATGAAGATAGCTTGGATGGCCGAGATGAGTTTGGTTTTCTTGATCCAATGGTTGTGTGATAACCATGTCATCAATCCTTGCCCTTGTGTTAATTGGAGAACCTCTAAGAATCCCTCAAGTGGCAGCCCATGGTTTGGATAAAGGGTAGTGGTCCCCTCCACTCAAGGTTGGGCCAAAATGGATATCTTTTCCTTAAGGCCCATTTCTCCTCTTCAATGCACTCCATGCACTTGCTTTGAACCACTTCCATTCTATCATCTAACTTATCATTCATCTAACCCTAAATGCCTAATATGCATGCTTATAATAAAGTTTAACAAGAAGGCCAATGTTTGCCTCAAAATAAGTTTGAAATAAAAGGTTACAATTAAGGCTCGGGAAGACAAATTCCCATGTGAGCAAATTGGTCTCCTTGCTTGAATTTCCAAGTGATTAAGTGTGTTGGTTGGTCCACATCCGTAGCTTTGGATTCCCACTTCAAGTCTCCCAAGGTGTTGTCCAAGCCTCCACACAATCCATTACCTGCAAAAGAGACAAGAGTGTAAGTGCATAAATTAGATAAATTATGACCTTGGGTTTGAGACCGTGTAATGGGCCTATGGGGCACATCATCTCCCCCAAGTTGTTGAGGATTTGACCTCAAATCCTTTAGTTCGGGCCCCTCGGAGTTTTCTACATCACTTTTATAGGGTGATAGGTCCATGACGTTGAAAGTGGCTGATACTCCATAGTCACCCGGCAACTCAATCTTATAAGCGTTGTTATTTATTCGCTCCAACACCTTGAATGGTCCATCCGCTCTCGGGAGTAGCTTAGATTTCCTTTTGTCGGGGAATCTCTCTTTGCGTAAGTGCAACCAAACCAAATCTCCTTCTTTAAAGATAACTTCTTTTCGACCTTTGTTTACTCTCTTAGCCACGCTCGCATTTCTCTTTTCGATGGCTCGACGCACACTTTCGTGTAATTTCTTGATCTGTTCAGCCTTGCTCACTCCTGATGGATTGGCCAGTTCATTAAATGGTAAGGGAACAAGGTCCAACGGTGTACATGGATTAAACCCATAGGCAACCTCAAAGGGCGTTTGCTCAGTAGTGGAATGAAGGGTGCGATTGTAAGCAATTCTAATCCGGGGAGGACTACGTCCCAACTGGATAGTTTCTTACCTACAATAGATCGTAAGAGAGTGCCTAAGGTCCTATTAACAACTTCCGTTTGTCCATCAGTTTGGGGATGGAAAGATGTGCTAAAACACAACTTAGTCCCCAACTTCTTCCACAACGTCTTCCAGAATGAGCTCAAAAACTTAGTGTCCCGGTCCGACACTATGGAATGTGGTATCCCGTGTAGGCGAACAATCTCTCCAAAAAATAATTCTGCTATTGCAAAGGCGTCATCGGTTTTTGCACAAAGAATGAAATGTGCCATCTTTGAGAAACGATCTACAACTACCATGATCGAATCCTTATTACGAGCAGTTCGTGGCAATCCCAACACAAAATCCATACTAACGTCAATCCAAGGGTGCGAGGGAATGGGTAAAGGCATATACAAGCCATGTGGTAGAACCTTACTTTTGGCTTTTTTGCAAATGATGCATGCTTCCACTAAGCGATGCACATCTCTCTTCATATGTGGCCAATAGAAATGTTCCTTAAGCATTTCAAGGGTCCTTTTTTCCCCAAAATGACTTGCTAATCCTCCACAATGGGCTTCTTTAACAATACATCGTCTTAAACTTCCGTGGGGAATGCACAATTTTCCTGCTTTCAATAAATAGTCATCCATAAGCCGGTAATCTCCTTCGGCCTTTTCCTTGCACTTGGCGTAAATAAAACCAAAGTCGGGGTCAGATTCATAGTTATGCTTAATCCATTCAAATCCAAAAAATCTAGTCCCCAATTCGATAAGAAGAATGCGCTTCCTCGAAAGAGCATCGGCGACTATATTGTTCTCGCCCTTAAGATATTTCAATGTGTATGGGAATCTTTCCAAAAATTCTACCCATTTCGCATGCCGCTTGTTCAACTTATGCTGACTCTTAATGTGTCGTAAAGCTTGATGGTCAGTATTTATTACAAATTCTTTCGACAAGAGGTAATGCTGCCAGTGCTCTAATGCTCGTATAACGGCGTAGAATTCCTTATCATAGGTGGAATAATTCAGCACAGCTCCTTTCATCTTTTGGCTAAAGAATGCGATGGGTCGGTGGTCTTGCATGAGTACTGCTCCAATGCCAGCTCCTGATGCATCACTTTTAACTTCAAAAACTTTGTTGAAGTCAGGAAGAGCAAGTACGGGAGAATGACATAAACTTTGCTTGATAAGTTCAAAGCTCTTTTGGCAAGAAGAGGTCCAAGTAAACTCTTTCCCTTTCTTGGTGCAATCCGTAAGTGGGGCAGCTATTGAACTAAAATCTTTGATAAACCTCCGATAAAATGAGGCTAATCCATGGAAGCTACGTACTTCAGTTATGGAGTTTGGTATGGGCCAATCCTTAATGGCCTTGATCTTATCCACGTCAGCTTCCATTCCATCTTTGGAAATCACAAATCCCAGAAAATAGACCTTTTCTTGCGCAAAGGAACACTTGCTCAAGTTTCCAAACAACTTGGCTTTCCTTAGGTTTGGAAGAGGGTACTCAAGTGGTTAAGATGTTGAGGAAGGTCAATACTGTACACCAAAATATCATCAAAGTAAACCACAATGAATTTACTAAGATATTCCTTAAGCACATGGTGCATGAGTCTCATAAATGTGCTCGGGGCATTAGAAAGACCAAAGGGCATCACCATCCATTCAAACAGCCCATACTTCGTCTTGAAGGCTGTCTTCCACTCATCACCTTCCTTCATACGTATCTGGTGATAACCACTCTTGAGGTCCACTTTAGAAAAGATCGAAGCTCCACTGAGCTCATCTAACATGTCCTCGAGCCTAGGAATAGGGAATCGATATTTGACAGTGATTTGGTTCACGGCTCGGCTATCGACACACATCCTCATGGTGCCGTCTTTCTTAGGGACTAAAAGGGAAGGAACTGCACAAGGGCTCATGGATTCTCTTATATATCCCTTGTCCAATAGTTCTTGTACTTGGTCTTGCAGTTTCTTCGTCTCCTCGGGGTTCATTCGGTAAGCTGGTCGATTTGGTAAAACAGCCCCGGGTTGGAGATCGATTTGATGTTCAATGCCACGAAGAGGTGGCAATCCTTTGGGAGATCTTCAGGGAATACGTCTTGAAACTTATGCAAAAGGTCCATAACTTGAGGGGGAATAACTCCTAACTCCATCACTCGGTCATGGAAAAGTATCATGATCAAAGGGTCTCCCCTAAGTACCGATGCTTCTAATTCAGTTTTAGTCATGAAGAGACTAGCTTTATTCTTCTCTTCTCTCTTGATAGCATCATCCTTAGCTATCTGCTCAGGGGTCATGGGTGCCAACTTAAGATTTTTGCCTTCAAACTTTAGTGAATAACAGTTGGAATACCCATCATGGTTCACTCTTCGATCAAATTGCCAGGGGCGGCCTAAGAGTAAATGTCTTGCGCTCATAGGCACTACATCGCAAAGGACCGAATCTTTATATTTACCTAAAGCAAACTCAATCCTCACTTGCTTCGTAACTTTGACGTCGTCTCTATCATCCAACCACTTAAGCTTGTACGGGTGGGGTGGCTGCTAGTATTGAGTTCTAACTTGGTCACCAAATCCTTGGAGGCTACGTTCGCACAACTTCCTCCATCAATGATTAACGAACAAAGCTTATCCTTGATGAGACATTTACTATGAAAAATGTTCTCACGCTGACAATCCTCTCCAGAATTCTTTGTTATGAGAACTCGTCTTCTCACCATAAGTAAAGGTCCGTCTTGTGCGTGAATAACTTCTTCCTCAGATTCATTCTCGTCCTCATCTCCTTCAACTTCTACCACTTCCTCTTGGAGCTCATCCTCACTTACAAGTTCACCAGTGTCCTCCTCAATAATCATAACACGTCGGTTCGGGCATTGGGCCATGAAATGCCCTAGGCCTTGACACTTGTAGCACTTGAGGTCACGTGCTCTTTGTCCAATGGGGTTATCTCTCGTGGTCTTGGCTTCAGGGCCTTTGGAAATTATAGGTTTATTACTTGAATCCTTGGGTGGCCATTGTCTTTGGAAAGGCTTTTTCCAATCAGCCTTGGGTGAGGGCTTGTTAACTTCAAGGGGTTTGGGAGTGTACTTGGGAAATTGACTAGGCTTGTAGGATTGGGTGGCTTTTCTCTTTCTTTTAAGTTGTCGCTCAATTTTTAAGGCCAATTGGATCACCGAATCCATGCTCTCCAATGGGTGTAACTCTACAGCATCAGCAATATCATAATTTAGTCCATGGATAAACCTAGCTATGGCTTGGTCATTAGGCTCTTCTAGTTCTCCTCGAATTTTTAGAGTTTCGAACTCCGTGAGGTACTCTTCAACGGATAGACTTCCTTGCTTGAGGCTATGTATCTTCATGATCAACTCTTGCTTATAATGACTAGGTATGAACCTCTTAGACATAATAGATTTCATCTTCCTCCAAGTATTAATAGGATCAAATCCAGTCTGTGCTCTTTGTGATCTAATGTTAGACCACCAAAGTAAGGCATAGCCGGTAAGTTCTACGGAAACTAGTTGGATCTTGACCTTGTCGGAGTAATCATAACAATCAAATATCCTTTCCACCTTTTCTAACCATTCGATAAAGGTTGTTCCATCACAAGTTCCATTAAAGGATGGGATTTGTAATTTACGTTTCGAAGGTCATCTTGGTCTCGTCGTCGGTCTCTCCTAAACTCATCATGGCGTCTAGGGTTAGGGGGTCGAAAATTTTCCTCCTCGTCTAAGGTCCACTCATCGTCCTCATCATGGTCAAAATTAGGGCGTCTACCACTACGGTAATCTACCTCGTCATCACCACCTAAAGGTTCTTGGTCTCTAAATCGAGTCCTAAGGTTGTCATTTCTTCTCCTAGGTGTGGTGTCATGGGAGGATTCTCCATGATAGCTTGGTCTACGACCATTCATCACTTGTTCAAATTTTAAGTTCATTTCATAGAGTTGTTTACTTAAGGCTCCAACAATTCCACTTAGTCCATTAAGTTGTCCTTGCATGCTAGACTCTCCCTCTTGTTGGGTATGAGTCTCTTCTTGGGGAATGTCTTTGCCACTAGTGGGTATGTTTGGATCTTGGGCCATATCTTGGGTTGGGCCTATGTGAATTCCACTTCTAGTTTTCATTACTAAGTATTAGGAAAATTTTAGTTTTGTTGAACCATAGTTCCTAGGAGATTAGGAAAAATTGTCCTCACTAAAGTATTCACCTAAGCTTTCAATTAAGTTCACTTTTTTTTTTTTTTTTTGAATAATAGGGCCAAAAATAAAATAACTACTAAGGAGTAAAAGGAAAGGGATTTATTCCTTTACACTCTAGGGGACATGCAAATTAAGTTAACTAAGAAAAGTAAAAATCACAACTCAATTTGGTTCTCGGTTTAGGTAATTTTCATGCAAGATTTTGAGACTTAAGCCAAATGTCATGCTTTGGTTTTCATTCAAGTATTAAACAATATTTAGCAACAAACCACTAATTTGAAAGGTAATATTCAGCATAAATTCGTGGTCAACATTCATTTTCAGCAAAGTGCATTGTGGTCCCAACAATCAACATCAACCTTACCAAATTTGTGCACACACAAAACTGTTTTTTCAAAAGTGTGTCTTGTTTTTGCCAAAAACAGCATATAATTTGAATTTTAATGCCAAACACTCCACAATGAACACATGCCTCAGCTGAAGATTAAGTAAACTCAAGGCTAGATGATTAATATGCTCGGATTTATGCATAAAAACATGTCACAAAGTAAAAAAAACAGCAAGTGATAGTCACTAAAATCAATTTTGATGCATTTTAGGCCTCGGTTTGTGACAAGTACATAACCAATTTGCATACATCTTTTACCAAACTTAATACTCATACTTTAGCAAGGAATAAAGCAGCATTCAATAAATAAAGTTTGATTTAGCTCAAAGCAAGTGTGGAGTTAATGTCAGCTAATCGGTTAACAAAAAACTACAACAATGCACTTTGTGCGTACTTTACTCTCGGTTTTTAGCAAACTTAATCTCCAAATTGTCATTGCCATCTAAACAGATCAGATATATGTAACATTCATAGCAAGATAAATAACGTAAAATAAAGATACTCAAAAAAGGGTTACAAATAGGGCCAAAATTTAGGGACAAATCGGAGGTTAAGTAGGCTCAATCAGGTCAGGTCCTAGCTACCAAAGGATACCAATCATGGCAACCAATCAAACAGCCGCCATCACAAATATTTAGAGTTTATACTTTAAAACTATGAAGGGAAACGATTTTTGATGCGGAAAAGGGGATATGAACAGCAGACAAGTCAGTGGCAATACAAAAAAAGAAATAAAAACAGCAAGTGAGAGTCTAAAATCACTTTTGATGCTTTTGGCCTCGGTTTTCTGTGACAAGCAAGTAAAATAACCAATTTGCATACATCTTTTACCAAACTAATACTCATACGTTAGCAAGGAATAAAAGCAGCATTCAATAAAATAAAGTTTGATTTAGCTCAAAGCAAAGTTTGGAATAAATGTCATGCTAATCGGTTAACAAAACTACAACAATGCACTTTTGTGCTTACTTACTCTCGGTTTTTAGCAAACTTAATCTCCAAATTTTCATGCCATCTTAAACAGATCAAATATCAATATGTTAACATTCATTAGCAAGAGAATAACGTAAATAAAGCATACTCAAAAAGTGTTACAAATAGTGGCCAAATTTTGGACAAATCGGATGTTCAAGTAGTGCATCAATCGGTCATGTCCATTAGCTACAAAATGAGCACCAATCATGAGCAACCAACTCAAACAGCAAGCCAATCACAATATTTAGAGTTTATACTTTAAAACTTATGAAGGGAACATGATCTTTTGATGGCTGGAAAAGGGATAGAACAGCAGCACAAGTGGCAATACAAAAAAAGAAATAAAAACAGCAAGTACTAAAAGTAGTTGGCAAATGTTTAACTAAAAGTGGAAGCTATTTGCAGCACGAAAATGGTGAAGAAAATAAGCTAGAAACCCATGCTCAAGTCTGTTAACTTCGATTAAAGAAGATAGGGGTGGTATTTAGTGAAAACAAAGCAAAAAAAAAAACAAGAAAACTAAACACACATACAAAACCGCAAAAGATGAATCAAGTAACCCGGTTTTGTGCAATCGGTTTTGGACAACCAAATGGGTTTGGGGAACCAAACCAACTTGGTTTCCAGCACCCTAAAGGAGCTAGCCAAGCTCTGATACCACTTGATATAGCCCTAACCTGCAAGAAAACGTTTAGAGCTTAGAGGGGATCGTTAGCTCCTCGGATTGGCAAGAAATGGCCGAGAAGAACACAAATTGCAAGATGAACTTGAATGACCAAATGCGCTTAGATGAAAACGAAACTTTATATGATGTTAGTGGAGTGAGTGAGGTGTGTGATAGTGGAAGGCGTGGTCCTGATTCATTGAGATGGAAAAGATATGCAAAACTTCAAGAAATCGGCCAATAGGTAATATTTTGAAGCCTTTGGCAATAGTTGCTTCCAAGGAAGACAACTCGACTCTTGAACACGGTTTGGGGCCACTTCTTGCTGTTTTCCACTCCCAAGGAGATGGAGAAGAAGATGGCTATATAACCCTTGCAAGCTACCAAGCAAGAAGGGAGTGGTGGGGGCGCAACCCCTCGGTTTTGTGCAAACCGAGCAAACCTTGTTGGTTTCTTCAAACTCCTTCAACCATGGAAGGGAAATCCGTGCATGCTCCTTAAAATCAGTCCAAAAAACTTACAATCACCAATTACCATGCTTTTATAGACCTATGGATGGCTTGGATGTGATTCAAAAAGTGGTCTTCAAAATGGTGTAACCGTTGGATCATGAAGATAGCTTGGATGGCCGAGATGAGTTTGGTTTTCTTGATCCAATGGTTGTGTGATAACCATGTCATCAATCCTTGCCCTTGTGTTGATTGGAGAACCTCTAAGAATCCCTCAAGTGGCAGCCCATGGTTTGGATAAAGGGTAGTGGTCCCCTCCACTCAAGGTTGGGCCAAAATGGATATCTTTTCCTTAAGGCCCATTTCTCCTCTTCCATGCACTCCATGCACTTGCTTTGAACCACTTCCATTCCATCATCTAACTTATCATTCATCTAACCCTAAATGCCTAATATGCATGCTTATAATAAAGTTTAACAAGAAGGCCAATGTTTGCCTCAAAATAAGTTTGAAATAAAAGGTTACAATTAAGGCTCGGGAAGACAAATTCCCATGTGAGCAAATTGGTCTCCTTGCTTGAATTTCCAAGTGATTAAGTGTGTTGGTTGGTCCACATCCGTAGCTTTGGATTCCCACTTCAAGTCTCCCAAGGTGTTGTCCAAGCCTCCACACAATCCATTACCTGCAAAAGAGACAAGAGTGTAAGTGCATAAATTAGATAAATTATGACCTTGGGTTTGAGACCGTGTAATGGGCCTATGGGGCACATCACTCTCTGATTCTCTCGCTGGTTCTCTCGATTCACTAAATCCGTGATCTGTTGCGCTTGCCGGTCCATATGCTGAGACTGGCGATCTAACAATTCCGTAAGACGATCCATCGCGTCGTCTCTCGGATCTCTTCCTCGAGTCATACTTATAAACTCCTATAAAATTTAAAACAAGTAATCCTAAGAAACTGAAATCAAACAAAGCAGTAAACAGACTTACAGTTGATGAAGGATGTCCGCGTAGTGGCTGTGTAGTCGAGCAGTCTACAGAATCGATTTTAAAACCCGGGGGCTTTGATACCATAAATGTAACACCCCTAATACTGTACCCGTATTTCCGTATTATTTTTTTTTTTTTACACTTTTTACTTTCCTATACTTTAAATAAAACTTTGTGCGGAATCTAAATTTAAGTTGAAATCAGAACTGAAATCGGAATTAAAACTGAACTTTAAAAGCATTTAAAACGAAACCTTTAAATAACAATTAAAACAAAAAAACATTTAATAAAACATTTAGTAACAAATAAAAGAAGGGAGGGCAGAATCGGAATTCTGCCCTCAAAATTGGCAGCGACCGGGCGCTGCCAATTGCAGCGCTCGATCGCCGCGTGGGCTGCATTGTGCAGCGCCCAGTCGCTGCATTCTTGCAGCGATCGAGCGCTGCATATTGCAGCGCCCAGTCGCTGCACAGCAGCGACCAGCACATAACACTTGCTCTCTGGAATTTCCAGAGAGCAAGTTTCAGAGTGATAGCTCTCTGGAATCCGATTCCAGAGAGCAAGTTTCAGAGTGATAGCTCTCTGGAATCCGATTCCAGAGAGCAACCCCTTCTTATCCTCCATCAAATTCTCATTCATGCACCATTTTTCTTATCTATATCCCAATCAAACTGTAACTTAAACTTAACCGTATTGCAGCGGACTTTGCGAAATCCAACTGCATGGATAGCTCTAAAAACCGAGCTTACCCGTACCAATCCCAAAACGAATCAAAACATTTCATAACGTTTATCAAAACAGTTTAAACCAAAGCCTTTTACATACAGTTACCAAAACATTTTCTAACCCCTATCCAGATCCAAACAACCTAAAATACTCTATACAATTATCAATTCAAAATATCCCAAAATAACCCCAGAGTCCATACATACATCCCCACGGGTCATATCGCGCCTCGACTACTCAGCGCACTCCCACGGCCATCATCCATCAGCTGCCACCTACGTCAGGAGGAGGAACATCGTCCTCACCTGGCTCGATGTCACCAAAGATATCACCTACACCATACAGACACCTATGAGATAATTAAATCTCAGTAAGCTACGTAAATGCAGATGCATGCGTGCAGATGTCATTCAGAAAACATGCATGACAGATTCAGATTACAGATTCATTACGTCGCAGACAGACAGATTGTCACCGAGACCTCGACCCACTAAATGGAGAGGGCCTATCCAGCGGTCGGACTACCCTTTCCACCTAGAGGGGGGGGGGGGCGGTACACGCTTGCAACACGCACAGCCGTGCCTGAGCCCCATCTCGCATGACCAGATACAGACAGATTACATTCATTCATTACAGAGGTTCGTTCATTTTCTTAAAATACGTGCAGAAATTCGTTTTCATGACCTTTGAAATACGCGATGCATGAACAGATATGTGCATAATATAACCGTGCGATAAACAAACAATGTGCATACCATCAAGACCGAAATTAAACTAACCTACAACAATTTAAACCTAACTACCCAACCAAAGCGAATTTAAAGCAAACATCTCTTCAGGGATCCTCGATACGACATCGAAGTATGGTGTAGACCAATTGGTCAGAGTAAGTCACGAAAACTTACCTTGGGCGCGCAGAATCTCAATCTTCGTCCACGGGAGTCGTGTGTCTGAGGAAAACACGATGTCCACCGTTAAAACCAATTTGAATTATAAACGTTCAAATTATAAAATCCTTAACTAATGAATTTCCTAAATTCCAACTTAGCTAATCAAAGCATTTAGAACGTCAATTAAGGCTCGATAATCCGAAATCTCAATTAACGAGTTTTTCTCAAAAACCCAGAAATTTACCAATTTTTAACTTTTTCACAAATTGATTTTTCTTCGTCCAATAACGTCAAATACGTTCAATACATACTTAATCACGGCTAACCTATTAATTACGAGCCCTAATTCGACATTTTTATCGAAACCCTAATCGAAACCCTAACGATAAATCAACCTAAAACTTGGAATTTAACGCTCAAAGACCGAAGCTACTTACCGAGGGTAGCGAAAGGAGGAGAAACCGTGAAGGACGGAGGAAGAACGAAGGTCGGACGGAGGTCGGATGTCGTGAGAACGCCGGCGGCCAGAGAGAAGTTTCTTCTCTGTTCGTGAGCGCCAGAGAGAAAAGAGAGAAGTGAGGAGAAAAAGAGAGATTTGTGTTATTTATTAATTTTGGTTTGCAAATTACCATTTTGCCCTTCTTACTTAATTCTATTTGTTTCGTCCTTCGTTTCGTTAATCGTCCAACTATTCGACATTTCCAAATTTCCATATTTTATCAATAAGTCCAACTTATTATTAGAGATTTATTAAGACTGTCCGTTCGCAATTCGGACCTCATTTACTATTTTTATTAAAACGTTCTTTATATTACGATAAACGTATTTACTCGGAATATAGCGTTTAATCTCCGAAAATTCCCAGAATTTCCTCAAAATTCTTATTATTCGTTATGATCATAATGACGCTTTCCGTTTGCGAAACTGATTGATTTGACATATTTACGAAAAATGCCATTAAATAATGAAATAATAATATAATATAATATATTCAAAAAGTCCGTACAAGCCGGATATTACAATTTATACCTCGAACACTCATGACATTTCATTACACAGCACTCATACTCAACACTCTCATCTCTTAAACCTATCAACTATCCCTCAACTTGTCTAACTCCTACTTTCAGTCATTACCAAACACTCAAATTTTAAGGTCTAAATAAACTTGTTCCCAACTTTACACTCAACACTCATCACCCAGATCTCTAACCACTTTGACTTCAACCTCCTTAATTTCAAAATTGAAACTTCCCTAGCTTCACAGTCTTCCTGACTTACCCGTACTCCTAAATTTATTCGTAAACTTTCTGTGTGAACTTTCTTTCCTTCTATTCGCTAATTACTGCAGTTTCACATGAAACTTTAACTAATCAATGTCTAACCCTTTTATCTACTCTTCCATTAAAATTTACTTATCTCTTAGCTTACCTACTTCTAAACTTCATAATCTAACTTAGCACTTCTTCTATCTATATTGCATAATTCCAGCATTTGAGTTCTAACTTACATCTTATACTTAAACCTATCCACTCTTAAACTTTTTGACTTTGACCTCAACGATTCCGACTTCGTTACATCTGAGTCGAACCTTTAAGCTTTTGAACTTAACATTATCTCTAAATCACTCACACACTAATTCTAACTTTTCTCTTGTTACATTATACCACTTCTAATCTCTTTCCTAAATCTCTCCAACTTATACAAATATCTAATTTCACTCAGGATTTTCTCCAAAATTTAATAACTAAATCTCCTCTATTTTGCTCTTCCTACTCGTTCAGTCTCCTACTTGTTCCATTTCTACAATGGTACTCCCTCTCACTGATTTACCATACCTCCTAACATCACGTACATTATTCTAAATCTCCGAACATCATCCTAATTCTAGAGGCTCTACTTAATCAAGGCATTTAACTTCTAATCATTCATTCATGTACTCATTGAATACAATCTGTAATACTCAATAGTTCTTTATTGAGTCATTTCCAAGTTGGTACATATGCCCTAAGAATCAACTATTTTTAAAATTGCGTATCACTGTGCATTAATCTTTGATTCTCTAATTCCTCAAAATTGCGTATCACTGTGCATTGCGTATCACTATATGATCACTTCGATTCCACAATTACCAATTTGACTCAATCAACCTCATCTTCTAAAAGTGCTATAAAAGTGCTCAAAACGCTTTATTGAGACTAGACACTCAAACATAATCCCCTCACACACTTTCCGTACCATTTCTCATTTCTCATACCCATATCATTCCATAACTTAACATCTAAACTTTCGTAACTTTCCCAAACTCTCCCAAACTCAACTTACTTCTAAGTCCATGTAAACCTTTCTTCGCTTTCGTGTTTAATATCTTCTAACTTTCCTAGCTTTATACGAAACACTAAATATTTAATAGCTCACCAGCTTATCTTAACCCTCTCTTTGAGTTAAGTGAATATCTGCCACCCATCTTCTTGCATCACACATCCACCATACTCCTGATCTCATAGCACTTAAGTAATCATTTACCTCCTAAGCTTAAGTCTATTCACTCCTAACTTAATGACTCTGGCCGAAACTATTTACCCTCCTACATGATCCTTCGGCTTTCACAGTCACCACATTGCCTTGATCAGTAACATTTTCTACAAGTATTACGGCAATAGCTACTTCCCATACCCTCTTAACAATTTACTTAAACTAAACACCCACACATAATCAACATCTAACTACTCTCACTATGCGTAACTCTAATTATTCTACATTTTTCCATTGATTCACATAAACATACTAATAATACCTCTACGATCTAAGGTGTATCCCGATAAATTTCATTTCCAACTTCACACTCTTATCTAGTTCATCGTATCCGAAAATTTCAAGGGTTTGCTAAATATGGCCAAACTTTTATCTATTCAAATCTTATTACTTATCTATATCTTCTTCTTCTTCTATCTCCCTCATAAAATCTATTTTGCGTTAATCTAATATAAACTAACTAAAAGTAAAGAAATACTTACAGTCGGTGAAGCACGTTGCACGGCGGCCGGCATTGTCGGGTAATCCTTTGAACGACTCGACCATTTATGCTCTGATACCATCTTGTAACGCCCCCGAACCCACCCTGGCTCGGAGCGCTACTATGCTAACCATTTCCATGTTAAAACGAAATTTTCATAAACTCTCAAGCATAAAAGGAAACTGACGCAGCTGACTTAAAACTAAATCTCCCAAGGCTCTCTTATATCATACCTAGCTGCCTAGAATCACTAATTCTCTTACTCCTAACCTTTAAGCACCACGGCGTTCTTCCCGAAAATTTCGGCAAAGTAACGCCTGTAAATGGCGCCTCCAAAATGCTAGGTACCTGCAATAAGTCAATCCCCAAACAATCCAGAATATTCCTAACCATCTAACCAACCTACGAAATCTCCAACAGTTAACCAAAATGAAGAACCAACAACTAACCAAAATAAAGAAATGCCCACAATATAGGGTAACTCATCACCCAGAACTATGCCTATATACAACAATACAATAACTCTCAAAACATCAATCAAAAGGAAAGTCTACAAACCACAAAAATAAATGTAACTTATACACGACTCCAAAATACTGTTTCACACACGTCTTTCTTGTCTTTCCGAAGACCATGGTCGAGACGCCCCGACAACTGCCCGCACCGGCATACAGCGTACATCAACGACTGTGTCCCAATCCTAGTTTTCTTCGTAGCTCTAACCTGTACTCCTGTCATCACCTACACCAGAGAACACACACACACACGTAAGCTTACGCTTAGCAAGTAGGGAATAGCAAATATAAACAAGCACATGGCATACAAAACCCTCACACAACCCTAACAACGCAAAACATCACTAACAACACGACCCAACAATGCAACACAACACCACAATGCAACGCAATCCTATCATATGCAGTTTCTACACACTCTGTTGTTTTCTTTTCGTTTCGGTTGCATTTATCTTTCACTTCCAGGTGAATCAAGTAGGCACACGCCCCCACACAGTCCAGGACGGCCACACCTTGATCCACGGGCAAGACAAGAGGCACACGTCTTAACACAGTCCGGGACGGCCAACCGAATCTCCCCTGGGCAAGACCGGAGGCACACGTCCCAACACAGTCCAGGACGGCCAACCGAATCTCCCCTTCGTCGATCGTCGAATGCCTCATTGTGCACTTCAAGCACGAACAGGTCGAGGAATTCATACTCACAACGCATTACGTATATTAGCAGGGCATCTCGAATAAAATCCCTCGCGGGGTGCTCAACGAGCCACTTGCCCAACGAAGCTATTCTACTCGAGACCAAGTTGCAATCCATTCTTATCTTTCATTACTTCATCCTCACCACTCAACCGTGCAAAACACGTGATTTCGTCAGTTAGGAAACAATGATGCATGTCACACAAATGCTTAACCAAAAACAAGACAAAGCAACCACTTATCTCTAGAGTAGCGTACTATAACTCACGATGCATGTGTCAACCAAGATATGCAATACAACACAATACGACGACTCAACGCAACAACACAACCACATAACACCACACGGCCAAACAATGCAACTCAAGACCAATCAACAAACCAGACAAGCAACTCTACGCAATCCCGAAGTAACATAATTAATTCAACGTAACACGAAGCAAAGCAATAACAAAGAAACCCTACCGTTCTCTGGTGTAGGCCCGAAGGCAAAAGAATAACATCCACTACTTACCTGGCGTCCTAGCTCGCTGAGGGTACTTGATTACCTGTCCATCTACAGCTTGACCTACGATAAATATTCATCAAACCATTAAAATCAAGCCTACATCTACCAATTACTCTCAAACTACTATTTTTAACTTAACTTAACTAAAGTCTAACTAATCGGGCCACTAATTTGGGTTCGGTAAAAACCGACCCGAAACCTCAAACATGCATAACTTTTGCGTCGGTTATCGGAATCGAACGATTCCAGCGGCCACGTACTCCTCTAATAACCTATTTGAACCTTCCAAAAGGAATTTGAAAACAAACGACCCTAGCTAGGTCAAAATGGCAAAAACCCGAACTGCCCCTTTACCCAGAATTTTCCCCATTTTGATTTTTCATCAATTTTCACTCAATTGCTCACCAATTAACCATATTTAGCCTCAATTAACATAATCTAACCAAAAACCTCGAAAAATATAGAGCAACACCGAAATTCCGAAATCAAAAAAAAAAAAAAAAAAAAAAAAAAAAAAAAAAAAAATGCTTTAAAATTTCCTTGACCCTGACAAAGAGGTTAAAGGATTGTCGATTACACATTGTGTGAATTGTATGCTCACACGGTATTTTAGGATAAGGTTTACGCTGTAGAAGTTGTCAGAATCGAGTATGATTAGGTTATCACTTATGACATTTTATTTTTACTGAACTGAAAAAAGTGGAGCATATTAATCAAGTACTCATTGAAGAATTAGATGTGTGTTTACGTTTGCTTGCAATTGTGTATACTGTTTGATCAATTCATCTTTATTATTTTGTTCAATTAAAATATCATTTACATTTCTTTGATATTAAGCTATAAAAAGTTCAACTTCTTTGCTATTTTAGCATAATAAAAGCTGAAAATCAGGTTGTTTTTTGTGTAATTAATAAAAAAAAACTCTTAAACTACAAATCATTAACTAACTTCGCCTTTAAATTATGTTCGTTAACAAGATCACCCTTAAACTATGACCCGTAACAAACATCATTATCGTCTAAATGTCCGTTAAAA